>CAUYQG010290635.1:0-20517 GCA_963574415.1 Tarsius wallacei
CAATCCTCCAGAGTCAGAGAAGGTCCATCAACAGGATCCATGGGGCTTTGCCTCTGTCACGGCCGCTTTCCACTGGAGCCTTGCTCCCAGCCAGCATTTTGCCCGTTTCAGGTTTCCTCCATTTTGCTCCTCTAAGGACTATGGCTCCCGGCAAGTAGGAGTCATAGATTTTTACTTTGCACATTGATTTATAATCCAATACTACTTTATTATGTGGCTCAAATTATTCCAACTTTGGCCATTGGGAGTTCTTTCAGTTGGCTTCAGTGTTACTTTGACATACCTGTATCATTATTTCTTGCTGGTTTGTTTTAACATTTTCTTGTTTTATGACACTACAAGTTGCTCCAGGCTCATCTGGGCATAGCTGGCAACTTTAAAATGTATATATTTTCTGAAATCATGTCATTTGCAGCAACATGGATAGAACTGGAGGTCATTACGTTAAGTGAGATAAGCCAGGCACAGAAAGACAGATAATACACATTCTCACTCATATGTGGGAGCTAAAAAAGTTGATCTCATGGAAATAGAGAATAGAATGATAGATAGTAGATACTGGGAAGAATGTATGTGAAGGTGTGGGGGAAGTGCAGGGAGATAAAGAGAGGTTGATTAACGGGTACAAACGTATGTTAGAAGAAATAAGCCCTGATATTCTGTAGCAGAGCAGGGTGACTATAGCTAGCACAATACTTATTTCACAGTAGCTAAGACAGAGGAGTTGAAATGTTCCCAATACATATGAGGGGGATGCAAAAAACCCCCAGAATCTATTTATAAAAGTTGTGTATTTATTCTTACATGTTTAAATTTCAGTCACCTTCAAAGTACTCTTTGATGCAATAGACCTATTGAGACACTTTTTCCGCTAGTCAAAACAGTTTTTGAATTCATCAAAAAATATGTACATTTTTAATTTTTTTTTTAGTTGAATCTCACTCTGTTGCCCAGGCTGGAGTGCAGTGGCATGCTCACCGCCACCCCAGTGTTGACCTGCTTGGCTCTGGCGATCCTTCCACCTCAGTCTTCCAAGTAGCTGGAACTACAAGTGCGCGCTACCATGCCTGGCTAATTTTTGATTTATTGTAGAGACAAGGTGTCACCAAGTTGCCCTGGCTGGTCTCGAACCTGTGGGCTCATGCAATCCACTCGCCTTGGCCTCCCAAAGTGCTGGGATTACAGGCTGAATCACCGAGCCTGGCCATCACAGCCTTCACCTGCTGGGCTCAGGTGATACTTCCACCTCAGCCTTCCAAGTATCTGGAACTACAAGCTCATGCCACCACATTGGGCTAATTTGTTGTTGTAGTTGTTATAGAGATGAGGTCTTGCCAAGCTGCCCAGACTGGTCTCCAACCTGTGGTCCCAGGCAATCCTCTTACCTCCACCTCCAAAAGTGCTAGGATTACAGATGTGAGCCACTTCACCCAGATGAAGTAATCAATATTGATGCCTTTTAGTGCTTCTGTTGTTTTTTGTTTCTCCTCGTCCACATGGGCAAAACATTTCCCTTTGAGCACTTTTTTAATCTGGGGAAACAAAAAAGGTTGCTCTGGGTGAGACTGGGTGGATAGGAAGGGTAGGCCACAGGAGTCATGCCGTTTTTTGGGTCAAAAACTGCTGAACACTCAGCACAGTGTAGATAGGTTTTTAGTGTAAGTCACCCATTGTGAAATGGGCAAATGCATTAAAAGAATCTCCAAAAAACAATTCACTGAAGCTGAATGCAGCCTCTTGCAAAAACGCTACCTGGTACACTGATGCTGATGGGTTCCTAGACTGCTTACCTAGTGGGGAAAGTCTGTACTACAAGAAGCCCACCCTTCAAAAATAATTCCAGTTTTTGGGGTCCACCCTTGTAGAAATGATAAATACTCAAGGTGATAGATACCACAAATACCCTGACTTGACTATTACACATTCTGTGTACAAATACATGTACCCCATAAATATGTAAAATTTTTGTATCAATAGATAAAAGAAATCCCTACAACTCAACAATAAAAAACCCAATTAAAAAATAGACAAAGAACTTGAACAGGGATTTCTCAGAAGATATACAAATGTTGCTAAAACAGAGAACTTGAAATGTTCCTAATACATACAAATGATAAACTCAAGGTGATGGATATCTCAGATACCTTGACTTGGCCATTACACACATTCTGTGTACAAACACTCACATGTACCTCATACATATGTAAAATATTTTGTATCAATAAATTAAAAGAATACTTATGACTCAACAACAACAAAAAACCAGTTAAAAAAATAGACAAAGAACTTTACCAGGCATTTCTCAAAAAAAGATATGCAAATGGCTAATAAGAAGATGAAAAGACAATCAACATCATTGGTTATTAGGGAAATGTAAACCAAAATCATATTGAGATATCACTTCACACCCAATAGGATGACTATTAAAAGAAAGAATGCAAGAAAAGAAAACAATTGTTGGCTAGAAGGCAACTTGTGCATGGCTGGTGGAAATATAAAATGCTGCAGTCACTGTTAGAAACAGAATGAGGCTGGGCTTGGTGGCTCAGCCTTGTAATCCCAGCACTTTGGGAGGCTGAGATGAGTGGATTGCCTGAGCCTGCGGGTTTGAGACCCACCTGGGCAACTTGGCGAGACCTCATCTCTACAATAAATCAAAAAATTAGCCGGGCGTGGTAGCGTGTGCCTGTAATTCCAGCTACTTGGAAGGCTGAGACGAAAGGATCGCCGGAGCCCAGCAGGTTGAGGCTGCAGTGGCTGGGAGCCGCCACTGCACTCCAGTCTGGGTGATGGAGTGAGACTCCAACTCAAAAAAAAAAAGAAAGTTGAATAATTTTGTTTATGAGCAGTTGGGTAAATCTGAACGTTTCTTAGCATATTAGGGACAGTCATAACTTAGAACGAGATAGCATTAGGGTCCTCACAAATGCAAGAATGGTATTAAATGTATTAATATAAGCAAAAGTATGTAGCATAGCATCTGACATATTTGAAGTTTAATGTTCAGGCTAAAGATGGTCATAGATAAACATAAAGTCCTGAGGTACATGCTGGGCCTGTATGTGTTTCTTGGTGGAATCTAACTCAACTTCAGAAGGCTGAGATCCTTTTGTAGTTCATAAGCATGATGATTGGGTTTTCATGTGCATGTGTGAGATATGCCTCCTCAAACTTTGTTAAAATGTCAGCACATTACCTGTCTGACATGGGGAAAAAAAAGTGTGTATGGAAAAGGTCCCTTTGATGTTCAGATATGGATGATTCTAAGAGACTGCTGGGTTCCCGGGTGACTCCAGATTAAGCCTGAGAGCAATATAAGGACTCACTAAGTTTTACTGACTGGAAAAAACAAACAAACAAACAAAAAACAACCCTGAAGCTTATAAGAACTCTGCAGTTATCATTCATGTAAATTTATATGCATTGATGGAGTCCCATAATCTGTACTTAGCCTTCTGGGCTGCTCCTTGCAAATGGATTGCAGAGACTTTGGCGCTGCAGTGGCTAGACACAAACTAATGAGCGTAACAGTTCCATTCCTGAGAACGGAAAGGATATTTTTTTCTGACCTCCAAGTTTCCTCTTGATAGGATTACTAGCAACCCTATATTATGCCCCAATTTTTGCTTTAAAAAAACTATATATATAGACTGGGTGTGGTGGCTCCCATCTGTTATCCTAGTACTTTGGGAGGCCAAGATGAGAGGATCGCTGGAACCCAGGATGGGATCAAAACAAGCTTGGGCAACATAGTGAGACCTCATCTCTACAATAAAACAAAAAATTAGCTGGACGTGATGATGTGCACCTGTAGTCCCATTACTTGAGAGGTTGAGGTGGGAGGATTTCCTGAGCCCAGGAGATTGAGGCTACAGTTAGCTTCACTCTGTAGCCTGGGCTACAGAGTGAGACCCCAACTCAAAAAAAAGTTATGTTGATCCATAAATTCATAGTGTTTGTTTTTGGCATGGCAACACTGCGGTGTTGGGAGTTTCTTGTTTGTCATTTATCATTTGGACTCACAAGGCTGTGCTTGTGAATATGTCTTGCATTTTGCAGATTTGAAGAAAGTTAGCGCTATCTGTGGGCTAAAGAAGATGGAGTATCAGTTGGAAAAAAAGAAAATTTTTGACATATTCTTCTGTTTGAGTTTAACAGAGGAGTAAAGGCAGCAAAGGTGGTTCAAAACATTGTGCAGGGAGAATGCCATCAAGGAAAGCATGGCAAGAAAATGGTTTTGTCGTTTCAAAGACGGCTACTTTGACTGGAGTGATTCTCAATGTTCAGGAAGATCATTGGGTTTTGATGAAGACTGTTTAAACACTTTAATCCACAATGATCCATGTCAGTTGAACTGAGAATTGGCAAATGAGATGACCAACTGTGACCAAACATTGTATGACATTTGCATTCCATGGACAGGCAAAAACGCTACAAACTTATGCATCAGTCTAATAAATAGCCTTGTAGATTAAAAGGTATTTAAATAGAGTATGCATAAAATGAGTTGACTTCTCTATTGTTGTCCTATATATTATGATACTGTCCTATATAATACTTTTTTGTCTTATACATTTTTCACAGTTACAAAGTATTATGGCCATTATGTTATTTAAATTTCACAATAGCAGAAGAAGAAAAAGTAAAACAAGTATTTTCCCCCATTTTGCAGATTGGGGAACAAAGTCTCAGAGGAGTAAAGACAACATCAGATCTAGATTTTGAAGGCCTTTTTTTTTTGTTCCAAATACAATACTCTTTCCATTTAACTATATTAGTATTTCCCAAAGTGGAGCAATTTTAGGCAGTAAACAGATCAGTATTTAATTGTTTAATATATAAAACATGTAAAAACATAATTAGTACATTAAGCCTATGATGTCATGGATGTTATTTTAGGATGAGAACAAATTAGGCATTGAATATAAAAACAAGCCAGAATAAATAAAATATTAATTAAATACTAACATGGGTGGTGTCTGAATATGAAAAAATCATGAATGTGAATAACTAAAGTTTAGAAAACATTGAACGATACTCTCCCTAGATCTTAAAATAATCAGGTTACTCCTAAAAGAAATCAAGCAAGAGATCAAAACAAAAAGAATAGAAATAAATAAAACAGTCGGTTGACATTTAGAATGATTGAAAAAAACTATGTATTTGTCTGACCAGCAAGTTGTATATGCTACATAATAATTAATTGTAATTTTTTCTTTTTTTAAAAGAAAAAAGTTATGCAAGTGATAAATATTTAAAACCATGTGTTCTCTCTTGTATAATTTTTCATAATTTTAAGTATAATAATTTGTATTTCTTGTTATACTTTTATTACAACCAAATCAAATGTCATATGAAAATATCAACCAGTCTAATTTATTGCTCCTAATTAAGAAATAAGAGATTGTTTTTCTTCTTGTATAAGGAATTGACTCTATTTGGAAAGTAAAAAGTTTCGGACAAGTGGAATTAACGCACAGGGATTTTGATTTTCTGAAATGGAGGAGAAATAGGATGTCACACAAAATGCACTTGACCAATAATGATCAGTTCTGTGGTTTAGCATTAGTTTTGTGACTATCGATGTGATGTTAGGCAAATGACCTTAAAAAAATTTTTATACAAATAAAGAGTATTAAGGTGTTTAAGAGTTCTTTTAGTTCTAATTCTCACTAGGTCAAAAATTCATTCATTTTCCACCCTATGAGGCAGTTTTAAAAAATGATGGCGTGGGGGTGGAAATCCTACTGGATTCCTGAGGAAATGTTAGAATGGGGCCCACTTGCCAGCAATTCTACATAGGCTCCAAACCCTTTGGACATATTTTCTCTGCTTCATGGCTAAAAGGGAAGGAGGTATGAAAGTATTTTGCTGTTGTCTCCAGAATCACCCTTATTTACTTTTAAAAAATGTTTCTGGCCAAGTGTGGTGGCTCACATCTGTAATCCCAGCAGTTTGGGAGGTTGAGGCAGGAGGATCACCTGAAGCCCCAGGAGCTCGAGGCCAGCCTGGGCAATATAGTGAGACCTCGTTTCTGCAAAAAATAGAAAAATTAGCTGAGCATAATGGTGCTAGACCCAGCTACTTAGGAGATTGAGGTGGAAGGATTACATGAACCAAGGAGGTCAAGGCTGTGGTGAGCCATGATCATACCACGGCACTCCAGCCTGAGTGACAGAGTGAGACTCCAACTTAAAAAAAAAAAGTGTCTTTATTTCTTTTTTTTTGAGTTGGAGTCTCACTCTATTGCCCAGGCTAGAGTGTAGTGGCACGCTCTAGACCACCACAGCCTTGGCCTGCTGGGCTCAGGTGATCCTTCTGCCTCAGTCTGCCAAGTAGCTGGAACTACAGGCACGCACCACCACGCCTGACTAATTTTTTGATTTATTGTAGAGCCGAGGACTTGCCATGTTGCCCTGGCTGATCTTAAACCTGTGGGCTCAGGCAATCCTCTCACCCTGGCCTCCTGAATTGCTCGAATTACAGGCGTGAGCCAATGTGCCCAGCCTCTATGTTTCTTACGTTATCTTCAAAAATTTTTTTTGCTCTGCATGTTCAGGAAAAGCTCTTTAGTAACAAACTATAGAAAAATGACCCCTGAAAGTATTGTCTTTCATATGTGATTTTTAAGAACAATGATCTCGAAAACCATGTGAATATTCAATTTTATCTCCCACCTCTCTATTCAGATCTCTCCAACCAGAATTAACTAAAGATCTGTATGAATTAAAAGTTGAATATGAGATTATAAAGTTTATTTTTACTCAGAATTTACTTAGGCTATTGGCACGTCCTTCTACACTCATTGGCTAAGACATGGTTTTTCATCTCTTTTTGTATTTTCTTGTAATCCCAGACCTACCCTTTTCAGTGGTTAAGAAGAAGAAAGCAAAAGTTGCTCCATCTTTTTTCTTGTTTTTTTTTTTTGTTTGTTTGTTTTTGAGTTGGAGCCTCACTCTGGCGACCAGACTGGAGTGCAGTGGCACGCTCCCGGCCACCGCAGCCTCGACCTGGTGGGCTCCAGCGATCCTGTCGCCTCAGCCTTCCAAGTAGCTGGAACTACAGGCGTGCACTACCACACCCGGCTAATTTTTTGATTTATTGTAGAGATGAGGTCTCGCCAAGTTGCCCAGGCGGGTCTCAAACCCGCGGGTTCAGGCAATCCACTCAACCTCAGCCTCCCAAAGCGCGGGATTACAGGCTGAGCCACCAAGCCCGGCTTCATCTTTTTTCTTTTAATGCCACAGATGCGACTTCTTGACTTGTAACACAACTGTTGGGGCTTATGAGAGCAAGGGCTGCTGGTCAGACTTGAGTACCTGAAATCCCCAAGCCTACTCAGCCAATACAACCAATTACATTCCTGAAGGCATGGGTAGATCCAGATTGTATGGGACGTGAAGATTATACAGTTTTGGAGGGTCTCTTAAGAATGATATACAAGCCGGGTTCGGTGGCCCAGCCTGTAATCCCACACTTTTGGAGGCTGAGGTGAGTGGATTGCCTGAGCCCGCAGGTTCGAGACCCACCTGGGCAACTTGGCGAGACCTCATCTCTACCATAAATCAAAAAAATTAGCCGGAATTGGTAGCGCTCGCCCGTAGTTCCAGCTACTTGGAAGGCTGAGGTGGAAGGCTCGCCGGAGCCCAGCAGGTCGAGGCTGTGGTGGCTGTGAGCGTGTCACTGCACTCCAGCCTGGGCAACAGAGTAAGACTCCAACTCAAAAAAAAAGAATAATAGACAAAATTAGGTTTATTTATTAAAAGGGATCCAAGCAATGAGAAGCAATGAAACTCAAGGTTTATGAGCCTCATGGTTGTCTACCACTGCTAAAGAAATTTACATATGTTAAAAAGTATATATCTATATATAGATTTGTTATATATATATATGCCAAAACACTTACATGTGTACATGTGTTTTCATACATATATGAAGCCAAAATCAACACAGCCATAGGAATACTTTATTTGTATTTGGGGTTTTGTTTCCTATCTTCGATGTAGAATCTAATGAATTAGACTGGACCATCTAAATGGTTAGATTTGAATCTCAGATTTTATAATTCTTAAATAAAATGAGGTCTAGAGCAATGAAATATGTTAGAATGGAAAAGAGCAAGACAGAGTACATAAACTTGAGCTGACCCGAATTACTAACCTAGATGCTTACCTGAGTGGGGATCAGGCCTGTTTTACCTAAATCTCCTAGAAGAGAGGATACCGAGAGAGAGAGCACTTCTGTGAGTTCTATTTACTTTTGAAAGCATCTTCCTAATGCGTTGTAGATAATCTTTTCTCCTATTGGGCAAGGACCAGAGCCCTTCCTGTGTGGCAGAGCTAAGCAGCAGAGCAAAGCCAGTCAGCTAAGTGGTAACGGACATTGGAGGCTGACAGAAGCAAACATAGTCTCCTGTCTTTCACATCTCCAGAATACAATGTTAGTCTCTCTGTTGATGCAAAAGCACCTTCCTAAAATTTAGGATATTTACTTACTAAAGTTTTTGGATTGTTACTCTGATTGATCAAAATGTACCATTCATCTGCTATTTATGTAGTGCTAGTTTCAAAAAACAAAAACTCACCCTAGAAGAAAGGGGGCAAAGAAATGTATGGGGTTTGAAGTGGAACTACAGTTCTGTCTTTCTCATGGGTCACAGTTTCTACTTCCCTCTGGGTTCCTATTAATTATCTGCCTGGTGGCTAACTTCTGCTTACAGTTTCTGCTTCCTTTTAATTTCTAATTGCGTGTGACTTGGACTTGTTACAGTACTAGGCTAGCTGCTGGAAACTTAGCAGTGAGTAAGACAGCCTTGACTCCTCATTCCCCCCATGGGACTCACAGTGCAGCAGAGAATGAACAAATAGGCACACATATACAGAGTCATGGTATGCTATAAAACAAATGTGTAAGAGACAATGAAAGCTAATATTAAGGCAAGGTAATTTAAGCTGTGGATCATGATCCATGAATGAATAATGAAATCAATCTAGTTGATTGAGACTAGTTTTTTTTTTTAAAGAAATAATAGAAAATATCAAAGCAAATCACACATAGTAAGGATAAGTATTCTGTTGTGAAACTTTAAGTTTATATAATCAGTGAATAAATATATAAACCAGTTTTTATAGAGTGTGCCTCCTAGAGGAAAGATGGATTATAAACAAGATAAATTAGTAAAATATAGGATATATTAGAAAGTGATAAGAAACTAAAAAACAAAATGTGAGGAGTATATAAAATGTCAGAGTTGGGGGTTAAACCTTTACAAAGGGTAGCCAGGGAAAACCTTTTGGGAAGGTGCCTTTTGATTAAAGAGCTCAAAGAATTGAGGGAATGAGGCATGTGGGCATTTGGAGGAGGAACATTCCAAGCTGAAGAAATAGCCAGGGCAAGGCCTTGAGGGTACCTGGCCTGTTTGAAGAAAGCAAGGCCAATGTGACTGAAGGGAAGTGCATGAGAGGAATAGTAGGTGATGAGGAAAAGAGGGTCAGCCAGGAGGCCAGATACTGTAAGGCCTTTAGTTCGTAGTAGGGCCTTTGGTTTTGACTCTGAGTGATTGGATGACATTGAGCAAAAAAGTGACATGATCTGACTTATGTTTTAATAGGATTACTCTGGTTGCAAGATTGAGAATAGTTTTAAGGGAGGCAAAGGCAGAAATAAGACTACCAGAATGTAAGCTCCATCAGGGCAGGAGTTTTAAAAAAATCTGTTTTACTCACTTTGTATCCCTAGTGCTTTATAATAGTGATGGGTACGTAGGGATAATTATTTGTTCAACAATGCATATTTGTGCAACAGATCAGGATAAGAACTATATTTCTTATTGTAGGTCAATGTCAAAAGGATTGAGAACCTCTGTCTTAAAACTGACTTAGTCTTGGATCTCAGGAAAAGGAACCTCCAAGAATGATATTTAGTTTGAGATCTAAAGTGCTAACAGGAGGAGGCAAGGAAGGCAGAGAAAAGACTTTCTCAGGAGTTGTAAATTTGGGAGTCATCAGCATATGTGCAGTGTTTGAAGCTCTCTGCAGATGTTTTTGTCTATGTGGAAGTAAGAAGCAAAATTAAAGACATTGCTAACCACCCTCACTTTCTGTTTCTTATTTTGTATACTTATTTCCTGTAACATTCATCCTATTTAAAAATAGTATACAGTTGTCATTTATTTTTTAAAAATATAAATCTTTAAGGAAGCTTCCTGTATAATATCATAGTAATAGGAAATGTCAGCGAATTAAAAATTTATAATTTGTTTCTTTTATTTAAGTGAGTAAGGAGATTCATGAATATCCTAGATATTCCACATTTTCTGAGGCTATATCTTTTGATCTCTGAGTCTATTATTCCATTTTGAACAGGCCAAATATGATTCTTCTATACAAGTATTTGTGTGAATTATATCGTCTGCCCAAGGGACTAGGAATGCTTTTTTCCCCAACTCTTTACCCACAGTGTTCATGGCACTACTTTTATTTTATTTTATGCTATGTCAAATGCTGCCACTACAGTAATAAGTTCCCCAGTGGACGGACACACACACACACACACACACACGCACACACACACACACACACACACACACACACACATACTCTATAGTCTCAGCAAATTTAAATTCAAAACTATTTATTTAAAGCTGGGCTTTTTCAGCACTTTGGGAGGTCGAGTGAGTGAATTTGCCTGAGCCCACAACTTTGAGACCAGCCCGGGCAACTTGGCGAGACCTCATTTCTACAATAAATAAAAAATTAGTCGGGTGTAGTAGTGCCCGCCTGTAGTTCTGGCTACTTGGATGGCTGAAGTGGAAGGATTGCTGAAGCCCAGCAAATAGAGGCTGGGGTGACCGTGAGTGTGTCACTGCAGTCCAGCCTGGACAATGGAGTGAGATTCCAATTCAAAATAAAATAAAAATAAAGTTGGGCTTCTTTTTTTAAGCTGGATTTTTTTTTTAAATTGTAGAAACGAAGTCTCACTATGTTGACCAGGCTGATCTTGCACCCCTGGGCTCAGGCAATCCTCTTGTCTCCATCTCCCAAAGTGCTGGGATTACAGGCATGAGTCCCTGCACCCAACCTGAGCTGGATTTTATATCTAAGCACATATTGGTATATCTTATTTCAAAGGGTGGGTCAGTGTCCTTCATGATGTTCTAGCATCTATTATTGTAAAATAGAATTGAAATATTTAAGCATGTAGTTTAAATAATATAATAATTTAAGCTACAATATAATCTAACTTTACTATTAAAAATGTAATCACTGACTTTTTTTCTTTTAGTTGTAGTCTCACTCTGTTGCCCAGGCTGGAGTGCAGTGGCATGCTCATGGCCACTGCAGCCTCAACCTGCTGGGCTCAGGTGATCCTTCTGCCTCAGCCTTCCAAGTAGCTGGAACTACAGGCTAATTTTTTGATTTATTGTAGAGACAAGGTCTTGCCATGTCGCCCAGACTTTTTTTTTTTTTTTTAAAGCAAACTGGAAAATATTTAATCTGTTTTAAAGAACGTTAACAATTGTTTCAAATAACTTTTTTCTTATTGTAAAGGTAAAACATTGCCATTATAGAAAAAGAAAATACATAAGTGTATAAAGAATCACCTGTAGCCAGGCTTGGTGGCTCAGCCTGTAATCCCGCGCTTTGGGAGGTTGAGGTGAGTGGATTGCCTGAGCCCGCGGGTTCAAGACCCACCTGGACAACTTGGCGAGATCTCATCTCCACAATAAATCAAAAATTAGCCTGGTGTGGTAGCGCACACCTGTAGTTCCAGCTACTTGGAAGGCTGCGGCGGAAGGATCGCCGGAGTGAGACTCCAACTCAAGAAAAAAAAGAATCACCTGTAGTCCTGGAACTCAGATATAATACCACAATTAACATTTTTATAACATTTCTTTCCATTTTTCACAAATATATAGAATGTATATTTTAATTTTGTTAGTATACTATAACATGCTAATAATGGGTAGCATTTGTTGACCACTTACTATGTATGAGCTGGCACCAGGCCAAGTACTTTGCATATGTCACCTCATTTAATCATCACAAGAACCCTATGAAAGTAGGTACTATTATTATGCCCATCTTATAGATAAAGAAACTGAATCTCATAAAGATTTAGTAACTTGCCCCATGTCATACATTTAGAAAGTCTCTGAGTCAACTTTAGAAACTAGTCTGATCTGTGTATAAAGCATAAAACCTATGTTCTGTACCATTGGCCTGACCTGCCTTTGCCATTTGCTATTAGATTGTGTAAATTTCCTTATGTCATTAGGTGTTCTTTGTAAAATGATTTTTTTTTTTTTTTAGTCAGAGTCTTTCCATCACCCAGGCTGGAGTGCGTGTGCCTACAGTTTCAGCTACTCAGGAGGCAGAGGTAGAAGGATTGCCTGAGCCCAGGAGGTCAAGGCTGCATTGAGTTGTGATTGTGCCACTGTACTCCAGCCTGACTCAAAACAAAAACAAAAACAAAAAGAGTGGTTTTTTTAGTGTTCTGCAAAATTGGCACAATAATGAACACCTGGCATCTTATCTCATTATTTGCTACTTTTCCCATAGTAATCAGCCCCAACTATTTTTTTGCAAGATTTAAAATAAGACTGTTTCCTAAATAACTATTACAGGACAAGAATACAGTAAAGGAAAAGGGCACAGGGTTCTCCCAATCATTTTTGTAAGCTCCATAACTTTGATTTTATTTTTCAAATGTTTTTCTTCTGTTAGAAAGAAAGAATGTAAGGTGTTACATGATGTTCAGTACATTATATGGAGGAAAACAAAACAAAAACACCAGCTATGTGACCTAGGCTATACCTTCAGGAATATAAAACGTATTCATTTCAATGGTATCATTAAGGGCTCCAGCTTCTTCTGTTATTCACTCTGTCATCTTCAGCATGTTGGTTCTTGCTCTGAAGTTTGTCCCCTTATGACACTCCTTATCACCACATGTAATTACACTTTGTGTGTGTGTGTGTGTGTGTGTGGGGTGAGGACAATTAAGATCTGTCTTAGCAAATTTGAAATAAGCAATGCAATATACATTACATTAGATCCCCAAAACTTATTCATCTTATAACTGAAAGTCTGTATTCCTCAACTATATCCATTAACGAATCAACATAGAATTCTTTTTTTTCTTTTTTTTTTGGAGTTGGAGTCTCACTTTGTCACCTAGACTGGAGTGCAGTGGCCGCTTCCGGCCACCGCAGCCTCGACCTGCTGGGCTCCGGCGATCCTCCCGCCTCAGCCTTCCAAGTAGGTGGAACTACAGGCGCGCACTACCACGCCCGGCTAGTTTTTGATTTATTGTAGAGATGAGATCTTGCCAAGTTGCCCGGGCAGGTCTCGAATCCGTGGGCTCAGGCAATCCACTCACCTGGGCCTCCCAAAGTGCTGGGATTACAGGCTGAGCCACCGAGCCCGGCACAACATAGAATTCTTGATTGGCAGTATTTTTAATTGAGCACTTTGTTCATGTTAGCCCATTGCTTTATGACCTCCATGAGAAGTCAGTTGTTAATCTTATTGGTGGGGTTCTCTTGAAAGTTGGCCAGGTGTAGTGGCTCAAGTCTGTAATCCTATCACTTTGGGAGGTCAAGGTGAGAGGATTGCCTGAGTTCAGGGGCTCGAGACCAGCCTGGGCAAATTGGTGAGACCTTGCTTCTATAATAAATCAAAAAATAAGCCTGGTGTGGTAGTGCGCACCTATAGTTCTAGCTACTTGGAAGGCTGAGGTGGAAGGATTGCCTGAGCCCAGCAGGTCAAGACTGTGGTGGCTGTGAGCATGCCACTGTATTCTAGCCTGGGTGACAGAGTGGGATTCCACCTCAAAAAAAAAAAGTGGTAAGTCATTTTTCTCTTGTTGCTTTCAAGATTTTCTTTTTATCTTTGACTTTCAGTATTTTTACTGTGTTACTATTTGTGGATATCTTTGTGTTTATCTCACTAGGACATACTTGACCTTCCTGGATGTGTTCATTAATACTTTTCAATAAATTTGGAAAGTTTTCAGTCATTATTTCTTTGAAGTTTTTCCTTTTAAACTCCTCTCCTTCTGGTACTCACATTATACATATGTTAGTTTACTTAATGGTGACCTACATTTCTCTTAGGCTGTCAATTTTTAGGCCCCTAATTAAATTTTTTGTTTCAGTTATTGTACATTTCCACTCCAGAATCTCTACTTGGTTCTTTTAAGTACTTTCTATCTCTTTATTGATATTCGCTGATGTGACATTATTATCATACATTCCTTTACTTCCTTAAACATGGCTTCTGCTAGTTATTTGATTATAATGTCTACTTTGAAGCTTTTGCTTGTTAAATGTGATATCTAGTTGCTCTCACAGGCAATTTTTGTTGCTTGTATTTTTCCACAGTTTATGGACCATAATTCCTTGTTTCTTTGCATGTCTTGTATTTTTTGGTTGGAAACTAGATATTTTAGATAATATATTGTAGCAATCCTGGCTACTAGTGTTCTCCCTTCATTTCATCCCCTTTGGCTTGTTATAGTTATTTGCTTGTTGAGTTCTCTGGTATTGCTCTCAAGGAGCACAACCTTGGGCACGTCCAGTAACCCCATGATCACAGGAGTTTTGGCAGGACTTTCTCTTACCTTGACTACATCCAGCTGTTAAAATCCATTAACTTCCAGTTCCTTGTCCTATTGCTCTAACAACGCCCTAGGACATAAATTACTCTGTATACTGATCCAATCAAACTTAGACTTCTTTGGTGGGATAGTTCCCAATGTTGGTGTTCAAGATTTTTTTTTCTGATCCCACAAACACTGTTTCAACCATCTCTTTCCCCAATTGTCTCTGACAAGTTTGCCAGCCTGCAGCTTAGCTTACGTCTCCAAAGAATCTATCACTCTGGTTTTAGTTTAATTATAACTCCCACATTATCCTACAGTGCAGCTCTTCAGAGTCCCAATCAAAAGTGTGATGTTATCAACCTTCTTATGCCACTTTGGCCTCCAACTTTTGAATACCTAGCACTACACAGTTATCAAAAAGGATATTTAGACTCTCACCTACCTCTACAGAATGGATAAACATAACTAGAGCAGAAGTGGTTCCAAATTTCAGGTTCATTTTCTGGAGTCCTATTTTAGCCTGCATCTTGATGCAGTATTTCTTCATCTACTTGTTAGCTTGCTGATGCTTATAATCAGTAGTTTCAGATTTCTTGCAGAATTGTAGTTGTCCTAGGAGAGAAGGTCATACAAACGACTTTATGCCTTAGTCCATTTGTGCCACTATAATAGAATACCTGAGACTGGGTAATATAATTTTATTGGCTCACAATTCAGAAGGCTGGGAAGTCCAAGAGCATGGCATTGGCACTTGACAAGGGCTTTTTTACTGTGTCATCTCTTGGTCTCCAGAAAAGAGGATGAGAGAGAGAGAGAGTGCAAAAGCTTGAACTTGTCTCAAACTCATATATAACTGACTTAATCCATTCACGAGAAGGACAAACTTACTTTTGTCAGACCCAGGCAAAGTAGGGTCAGGAATCCCTGAAGGAAAGGAGGGCCATGCTTACATGTCTGAGAGAAGAGTTGTTTCCAAGGTCTTTCTAGAAACACTTTCACATCCATCAAGCATCTCCTACTTTGATAAGATTTATGACTAGACATTCTTTAGGAATGCAGTAACTCAGATAAAATGTTCTAAGAATAGCTTTTGCCCAGTACCACCATCTCTACCCATAAATCGACTACAATTCTGGCTTCAAAACTCTGGAACCAGTGAACTATTTCTAAGCAACTTGCATAAATCTCTTTTTTGCTAATAAAAAACTCCCCTTACCCTTTCCTTACCAAATACTTGCCATTTCATGCATTCCAGATTAGAATCCTTATTTCTATTCCTGAGTAAACGCAACGTATTTAGAGATAATTTTCTCTGGTATATTTTTAAAAAGTTGACACTTTCATGACCTAAACATCTCTCATTAGGACCCATCTCCCAACACTGCATTGGGAATTAAGTTTCTAATATGTGAACTTTCAGGGACATGTTGAAATCACAGCACTTTGCCACTATTAGAATCAGATATCCTCATTCTGTTTTTTAAACAAAGGATCAGACATCTTACTTATGCTATATCTCTTTCTCCTACACCCTCTAATTTATCAAATATTGAGTTTGCAGACATATTCTCTTATATTTTTAAAATATAGGTGAAGAGAAGCTTTTTTTTTTTTTTGGAGCCTAGGCTGGAGTGCAGTGGTACACTCACGACCACTGCAGCCTTAACCCTCTGGACTCAGGCAATCCTTCCACCTCAGCCTTCCAAGTAGATTGAACAACAGGCACAAGCCACCATGTCCAGCTAATTTTTTGATTTATTGTAGAGATAAGGTCTTGCCAAGTTGCTCAAGCTGATCTCAAACCCATGGGCTCAGGCAATCCTCTTGCCTCCACCTCCAAATTGCTGGGATTACCAATGTGAGTTACCATGCCCGGCAAGATGCTTATTTTATGAAAAAATGTCCTTCTTTTTTGAACTGATTAAAAAAAAGGTGATTCCTTCTTTGCCAGTATAGTGTTATCAAAAAAAGAGAAAAATTAAAGTGATTTCTCAGTTGATTTCCTTATTAAATCAAAATGCACAGCCTTTTGGGGGCAACATGAGACCCCCATCTCTACAAAAAATTAAAAAAAATATTAGCCAGGCATGGTGGTGCATACCTGTACTCCTAGCTATTTGGGAGGCTGAGGTGGTAGGATTGCTAGAGCCCAGGAGTTCAAGATTACAATGAACTATGATCACAAAAAGTTATACAGGGGGTGCCAAAAAATGTATATACATTTTAAGTATGACATTCACTCAAAGATGACATTAATCAAATGACAGGACAGTCAAAGAAAACGTCAGAAGCATGGTTGAGTGAACATCATACTATATATTGCTACCATAATTCAATTCAACTTCGAAAAGTAATACATAGACAACATCTCTTAAAATGGTACACATTTTTTGGCACCCCCTGTATAGTATATACTTAAAACTTTTTTGAGTTCATACAAGTACCAATAATTCAATCAAATGTCATAGGGTCTTTTTTTATCCTTCTTTATTCCATGTTCGTATCTCTCTTCTCCCTCAGAGAGTTCTCTGCTTCTCAGTGGGATTACTCAACTACAGCTTTTATCCATCTGCCAGAGTTGTCTAGTAGCATTGAACCTCAGTTGCCTAAAGCTGTAATCTGCTGATAAAGATAACTTTACTGATTTTATTTTTTCCCTTCCCTGGATCACTTTTCCATTCCTCTACTGGCACTTCTGGGACTCACCTCCCAAGTAAACCACCTGTACTCAAATCCTTGTCTCAGCATATTCTTCTGGGGGAAACCCAGTGTAAGTCACACCCTCACTCACCTACCCACTGATCCCAAATACCAAGAAATGGTTTTATAAAAACTATCAATATGTTGGTAGGTTTAAAGCATAATATTACATTAACAATATAGTACAATACATGTAAAAAGTAAAATTTAGTATAAAATTTAGGAATACAATTTTTACTTTCTCATATTTATATTTTAATGCTCGGTGATTCCATTTTTATCATGAAAGAGAACTTTATTAATATTAGTTTTATTTATGAGTTAAATTATAGGGTGTACAGCTAAAGGAAGAAAGACGAAAGGAAGCAAAGAAGGAAGAGGTAAAAACAGAAGACAGGAAGGGAGATAAAAAATTTAAATCTATCTATAGTGTGAATGTTCTGACTTTATATGGTCTTTGTGAATCATGAACATTAGCAATGTGTCATCTGATCCACAGATCCATGCCTCCAAGAAGCAGATGCAGGAATAAATGAACAATAAATCCCGAATTTTGAGCTCATGTAAAAAGGAAGTAATGTCACTTTATTAAAAGAGCTAGTTGTCAAAAACAAACTGATTAAAAAACCTTATGTCTGCCTGTATTTTTGGTTCAATTTTAGGATAGAAAGGAATAAACATGTGAACATTCTCAGATCATTACCAGTTGAACAACAACAGTTCTTCACATGATATAACAAAACATCTCTTAACCTTTTAAAGAATAAAAAAGCAAGACTGCTTCAAATCTACTGTAGATATAAAATGCAAATATAATAGAGAAATCTGTAGAACTACTATAACTAAATCTGTATTTAAATAATCAATTGCTGGGTGCAGTGGCTCACACCTGTAATCCCAGCACTTTGAGAGGCCAAGGTGGAAAGATTGCTTGAACCCAGGAGTTCAAGACCAGCCTAGGCAAGTTGGCAAGACCTCATCTCTACAAAAAATAAAAAAATTAGCTGGGCGTGGTGCTATGCACCTGTAGTCCCAGCTACTTGGAAGGCTGAGGTGGAAGGATCACCTGAGCCCAGGAAGTTGAGGCTGCATGGAGCTATGACCACTCTGCTACTGTACTCTAGCCTGGGTGACAGTAAGACCTCAACTAAAAAAAAATCAATTATGGTTTAAAAAATAATTGGAAAATTTAAAAAAATCAAGGAGTAAGTATTCACAAAAGTATTCACAGTAGGACTCCTTCCACATAGTCAATTTCATTTTACATATAAAAATTACATCATAAATTGGTAAGAGTGATCCAGACCTCTTAGAGTAGAAATGCTCTTTGATCTCCTATATTTGTTTATACTAAATTTTTTTTCATAAAGAGCCTTTTAGGTGAAGAATAGCAAGTATAGTTATTCATAAAGTTGTCCTTTAATTCAAACAATGTGTTTAATTGAAAAGGCTGAAAATTGAGTGCTTCCTTTATCAGTCTCTGAGATACTCTTTCCCTTCCAGTTGGCGACATCTTCCTCTTCAAGTCCCTGTCTCTGGAGTGCTATGAATAGATCTTTCATCTGAAATATTTACTTGTTTGACTATCATCGCCACTTGAACAATTGACATCTCAAATAAGTAATGGGAAACAACCTTGAATTTGCTGTATCTATTGGATTTGGCTGTTGTCTTTACTCCTCAAGGATTAATTTTCCAGCTCCTACTTTGGTTCTGAGATAAAATGACCTGGATTCATGTCCTGGCTCTGTCACTGCTAAGGCCTCCTCTCCCCTTGCTAGTGAAAGGGGCTGTGTCTGAAACAACTTCTCATGGCACAAGTTGGTTCCTTTCTCCTCAGTAGGAAGAGCTGTGCCCCAACTTCCCACGAGAGCTATCAAGTAGTTTTCCAAGATGACTGGCTCCTAAACTCACACCATTAAGTGCCCTAGACTAGACTTCATGTTCCTTTCTTAGAAGTCCACTCCCATCTTGTTCTATAAAAGGGAAAGGAATAAGGAGTGGATCCCTCTCTTGAAGCACAGCCCCATTATGCATTCAGCTGCACTCTGGCGTACCTAGCTCACCTCTTTGCAAGATGCCCAGAGAATGGGGGAACCCTCCTGCCTGTGGCATACAACCAGTAATACTGCAGATGTTTGCAAGAGCCCTTGACTTGCAGCATGATATTTTATTTTTGTGACCCTTTTTCATATGTGAAAAAGGAAAACAGAATATAATCATCCCTCAAATGGGGAAAGGGATTGGTTCTAGAACCCCCTGCAGATACCACAAGTCTGTGGATGCCTAAGTCCCTCATATAAAATGACGTAGTATTTGCATGTAACATATGCACATCTTCCTGTATACTTTAAGTAATCCCTAGATTACTTATGATACCTAATACAATGCAAATACTAAAATTATTTTTGATCCATGTTTGGTTGATTCTGCTGATATGGAATCCACAGATAAGGACAGTCAACTGTACTAACCTCAGGATTGTTTTGAAGGTTAAATTTCTTCATTCAACTCTTGGATGAAGCACTATTAAGATAGCTCTTATGTAAATATTTGCTGCACAGATTAAAATAAACCACCTTTGAGAGAGTTGTGGTCTTACGATAAGGGCATGGACTTTTGAGTCATAGAGTTGGCTTTCAATTCTAACTTTGTTGCTTTGAGCCTCTGTGACCTTTAGTAGGGTGTATTAAATGAGATGATGTCTACACAAAGATAGAGTATACACTTATATGTGCTTAACAAATTGTTAATTTGCCCTCCAGCTCTCCTGCCTCCCTTCCTCTTTCTCCCCTCCTCCTTACTTCCACTCATGCTTTTTTCCTATCCCATTCTGACTTCTTCCTTGTTCCACTTATCTGAACTCTCTCCCACTTTAAATCTTCCCCGAACTGATATGATATGCTTTCCCAAACTCCATGAATTCCTAATATGCAGTGAGGAATATAAAGTTGAAACTTTAGTGGATGAGGGCATGGAACTGGGTACAGTTTTTGATCTACTACACATGGAAAAGTTGGGCAGTGAACATCCATCCTTGTGATGGTTGTTTCAAACTTATCAAAAAGTACAAGCCGGGCTCGGTGGCTCAGCCTGTAATCCCGCGCCTTGGGAGGCTGAGGTGAGTGGATTGCCCGAGCCCGCGGGTTCGAGACCCGCCTGGGCAGGCGAAACCTCATCTCTACAATAAATCAAAAAAATTAGCCGGGCGTG
>CAUYQG010290640.1:0-24831 GCA_963574415.1 Tarsius wallacei
GTGCGCTACCACGCCCGGCTAATTTTTTGATTTATTGTAGAGATGAGGTCTCGCCAAGTTTCCCAGGTGGGTCTCGAACCCGTGGGCTCAGGCAATCCACTCACCTCAGCCTCCCAAAGCGAGGGATTACAGGCTGAGCCACCAAGCCCGGCTTGGTTGTTTTTGTTTTTTTTTTAAGTTGATTCTTAAACTTCTTTTCCAGAGTTTTAAGCACCTTTTAATATCTTGCTTAAATGTGTGCTTACATGTCAGGATGGGGGTTAACACAGTGTATTCCAGCTCTGGGACTGCTTTGGTTTTAGAAATTTAGCAGAAGCAGAAAATCTGAGCCAGGAGTGGCAAAACAAAACTGGATACACACCTAGAATCCAAAATCACTGGCAAGACCTCCGGGGTTGGAAGTGTGATCCAGTTGAATATGAGTCTCAAAGCACAGGAGACCCTAGTAGATAGTTGGGTTATACCATTATAGTACAAAACAGAGTAATGTCTGGACCCAGCATCGGGGAAGTGCAAGTTAGCGCGTAGGTTCGGATCCCAGCTCGGGGGCCAGACAGGCTCCAGGCCTTGGGCAAGTTTCTCAGCCTCCCTGTGCAATGATAATGGTACGCCTCTCTAGGATGGTTATGAGGAGTAAATGACACACACATGTGTAGTGTTTAGAACAGTGCTTGGCATATAAAGTGATGTAAGTATTGGTCACTATAAATTTAGTTACTCACAGGTAATGGAATATAACAGACATTAAAAGTTCTGCTAACAAAACAGGAGGTGAAAAGGTTTTGTTGTACAAGAGCAGTTAGAAACGCAGGAAATGAGGAGGTAAAGTAGCCAAGATTGGCAGGAAGAGGGCCCAGGGAGCCCTGGAATTATGGACTAGTGCCCAGATCCACATGCCTGAGCCTTACAGCCTGTGGAAAATGGCCTAGATGAGGTGTGCCCCAGCTGAAGCCTGGCGTTCCTGGGGAAGGGTCTGTTACTTCAGTTGCTTAGTGATTCCATGTATATCAGGGGTACCCATAACTTAGAGAAAATATCAGCACCGCCTATTGATGAATGTAAAAGATAAGAGCCAATGGGCGGTCCTGGTGAGGGCTGAGTGCCCCATGACGCTTCTGAGAACCAAGGAGGGGCTCTCTCGTCAGTTTTGCTGTCAGCTTGCGTTAGCTTTCAGCTTCTCGCCACCTGTGGAACCTCACAGCTGTAGTGTTGGCAGGCATGTGATGATCTCAGCAGCTCAGACTTGAGACGGCTATAGCTAATCAGACATGACTGGCTCCCTGTTCCAGAAGCATCAGAATGAGTGTGTGCCTGAGGGATGGAGGGAAAGCAGGCTTCTGCAGGTTCTCCACTTTCCATGGGAGGTAATTTGCAGTCTCAAGATATCTCCTTTCAAAGTGCCTTTAACTTCTGCTTTGGGAAATTTTACTCTGAAACCCAAATGTGCAAAGAAAGCAGGGCTCAAAAGATCATTTGAGAAACAACATTTCTTTTTCTCTTTTTCTGTTTTTTGAGTCAGAGTCTCGCTCTGTTGCCCAGGTTGGAGTACAGTGGCTCGCTCACAGCTACCCCAGTGTCAACCTGCTGGGCTCTGGTGATCCTTCCACCTCAGCCTTCTAAGTAGCCAGAACTACAGTCGTCTGCTACCATGCCTGCCTAATTTTTTGATATCTTGTAGAGACAAGGTCTCACCAAGTTGACCAGACTGGTCTCGAACCCCTGGGCTCAGGCAATCCTTTTGCCTTGGCCTCCCAAAATGCTGGGATTACATGCTTGTGCCTGGCCGAGAAACAGACATTTCAAACACCTTTTTCTTTTTTCACTTTAACGATGTTCATCCTCCCCAGAGTCAACTTGTGCAGTTAATGAACTGTGTCATGGACACTCTTGCATGTCACCTGTTATGTGAGCAGGGAGCCTTTTTGGACTGGGGTTTGATTTTCTTGGAGGAGTCTTAGTTTCTGGCTAGGACCACGCTAATGATTTGACACTTTCCTGATGGTCCTTGAGTTTCCCCTTTCTCCTCCCACTCAGCTGTGACTGCAGACCACGTTCCCCATTCACCAGAGCCACACCTGGGTTGCTAGCCATAAGATTCCTGCTCCACTGAGTCCGATCTTAGGGACTGGGATCCAAACTTGCACTGTTACTAGGGCAGGTCGCTGTTGGGAACTCTGAAATCCTGGCACTTCTGATGTCAAGTCCATGTCGCTGGTGTGTTTTCCATGATCCCATACACAGGATCAACAAATGTGTGATGCAGAGAGTGATGCTGACTGCAGGAACCTGAGTATGTCTCATTTATATATGCATGAGAAAGGAGGCTTCACCATTTCGTCTTAATTATATTGTGATCAGTGGCTGAATTAGAATTTCTGGTTGCTACCCAAGGCTTGAAGCTCAGCCGGTCCCTGTCCCATGTGTTCGTGGAGCACCAGACAGTGCCAGGTGCTATTGTAGACCCTGGGCCTCCTCATGGCCGTGCTTTCCAGAGATTGCATATCAGGTGGGATACAACATTTAAAACAAAAACTCTGCACATAAACAATGAAAAAACCAGATGGTGTGAGTGGAGTGCAGGAATTAAAATAGAGGGATGTGCCGGTGACAGGTGGCTGCACAGGGGAGGAGACAGGCTGAGGATCGAGTGGCAGGATGGTGTCATCAGCAAAGCTCTGGCAGGCCTACCAGGCAGGTACTGCAGGAGCCTGGCAGAAGGACTTGGTGACCAGAGCAGAGCCAAAGCTGGAGTGTAGGGCAACAGGGCAAGGGGACGAGAGGAAAGCAGGGTGATTTGCAGTCCACAGCGTGACGCTCCGGCCCCCTGTTTAAAACATTGCTTGGGACAAGAGTAGAAGAGTCTGGGATGTGGTCTCAGTGCAGGCAGAGGACAGCCCTGGGGAGGCCAGGAAGAAGGGCCAGGGGACGGAGCAGGCTCCAGCAGAGCCGGCAGAAACTCTGGTGTGAGAACCGGCTGGGGATGGCACTGCCTCCTTAGTTGGGGACACTGAGAAAGGCTGGCTGGGTAGGAGACGGGAGCCAGGGCCACTGGCACATGTGGTTGCCTATGAAAATGAAGCACCCTCTCCAGTTGGGGGAGGTTGGCATGAGCCCTCCAGGACCGCCTGTCCGGCTGCCACCTGGGCCCTCCTACCCCTCCACTCACTGCTGACGGCATCACCAGGCCCAGGCAGGCTTGGATTTTTTAATTATCATATTAGATTATTTTCAGAACGCTGTTTGTGGTAAACTTTCCAATAGATAGGACAAATAAAAATAAGTCTTTGTGAAAATACGGTGCTTCAGAAGGCCCAGTGTTTTCTTTGCTCTTTCATCTGAATTGCCAAGCTGTTGCTTAGTTTTGACCCTGGCTCTAGCTGCATGTCCTCAACAAGCTGCTTAGCTGAGCAGAGACCCCCGTGGTCGCATCGGGGACACCTGTAATGGCGAGGTGCCGATGTTGTGCTTTTGCATAGCTCATGTGGGAGAGGCTCACAGCTGTCCTGCCCTTCCTGCCTGCCCTGGTAGATGGTAGATGACTTCTTTCCGATTGTGGTCCACCTCGGCTGCATGTTAGAATCATGTGGGGAGTGTTCAACAATCGCAGCACCCGGTCCACACATCAGATCCCTTAGGGTTGAGGAGTGGGAACTGATGAGATCTGTGCTCTCTGGTCAGGCCTGCACACCTGAGGCTGGGGACCCAGGGAGCAGGTGCTGCTGCTGAGCTGAACTGGCCTGGGAACCCCGTTCCTGCTTTAGCTGCTGCCCCAGGACCACCCGTGTGGCCAGCAGTTCAGCTCCATCTCAGCCACTGCACTCTGCACTCAGGGGACGCGGGCCTGGGAGGCCTCCAGTACGGGAACTGGTGTTACTTGGGGTTTTCCATCCTTCAGTCAAGAGCTGCCTGGATAGGTTCCTTCTGTAGGAGGTTGTTTTTTGGGGGGCAGAGGTCATGGAATAGTTGATAGTAGATTTTGAACTGGGAAAGCAGTGTAAATCAAATGATTTCCCGCATGCTATGAATAGAAGGACCCTAACATTGATTGCGGATCAGCCAGCGAGAGGCGCTGCTATAAGCCTGGAGGGTAAAGGGGCCATCTGAGGTCCAGGGGGTCCACCGTGGCCATCCTAGGTCTGTGGGAAGCATCACAAGTCTCAGAAACGATTTCTGGCTTCTCTAAAGGGGGTCTGGTGGCACAGCCTCCCTCAGGATAAACGGTGCATTTAGCCAACACACTTAATGGTTAAGTTCCTGTTATAATCATTACTAATAATGCAAAAACTCAGACTGTGCTTTTTAAAGAATAATTTGGAGCATGAGTGTTTTAATGAGTCACAAGTGGGGGAAAGTTCCATTCTCCATTGTGATACTTTTTTGTGAAGAAGTCTATTATCTTGCTTATGTATTTACGAAAGTTTTCATTTAAGGACCCCCGAAGAAACCAGGTTTTTTTAAGGGGATGATGTTGCTCCCTCTCACCCCCATCCCCACCCCCCTCCAGGGCTGCTAAAGGGAAGAAGCCAAAGAGCTGAGCTGCCGAGGCAGTCTGGTGCTTGCGGGACCCTCAGCCCACTCAGCCAGAGCCCTCGTGTGGCCTGGGAGGAATCAGTTGTCACCCTTGCAACTCTGACTCCGGCTTGCCTTTTTTGTGAAAGGTGGCAGACAACAAATCAGAGACTTGGAAGCCAGGGATAGTTGGTGGAAAAAACTCAAGGACTTGTTGAAAATTCAGAGTCCTGGCCCCTCTGCAGGCCAGAGCCAGCATTTCAGAGAGGAGCCTGTGAGTCTGTGACCACGAAACTGAATGATCTTCAAGGTTCCCACCTAATCAAAAATTTTGAGAGTCTGAAGTCAGGTCTGCCAGTTTCCCTAGGGGGAGGGTATGAAGCCCACTCAGGCAGGGACTGTGACTGGGTTGCAGCCCTCCTTTCCCCAGGAGGGCAGGTTTGCGTCACAGTCGCTGCATCGAGGACACATGGGGTGTTTCTGGTGCAAGCTGCGTGATCCCCACCTGAAGGAATCCAGGCCCATGAACAGCAGTTGGTTTACCCAAGAGAAGTCATCTTACGGCTGGACCGCCAGTAGCAAGTGTCTGTGGCTTCTGACCCCATTTTAGCACACAAGGGAAGTGGAGGCCCAGTCTCTCCATTTGTGCAGGAGAGGCTTGGATGTCAGCCCTGATCTGCCAACTTAACTCCTTGTCTCTGGCAAGCAGGCTAGGCAAGCAGGCCATGGTTTTCCCAACTGCTGAGGTTTTCCTTTGAGCTTTGGCTACAGGTTCTGCCAGTGGCTCAACATCTCCCAGCTAGGGAGTGTGGGCATGAGGAGACCAAGGGAGTCGAGCTGAGCCCTGCTCCCCACCATGTCCCCGGGAGGCGGAGCTCCTGGAAGGAAACCACCTGGCCTACCACCGCACTGCACTGCGGAGGCCCTGGTAGCACAGCCTTCTTGTCCCCAACTGTCTCCTCTGGCTGCCAAGTTGGCCTTAAGACACCCCTGGACAGCGAAGCAGATCAAGCCCTGAGGGACCAGCCGCAGAATGAGAGGCTGGGGATGGACTTGGCCCAAATGACCAGGCCATGGTCTAGGGAAGGCAAAGGAGAGGGCAGAAGTGTGCAAATAGCTGGCCTGAGGCATGGGCGGACTATAGGGTCCCTGGCCACTCTTTCTGCCTTTGCTATCAATGTGGATGGCCCTGTGACCTCATGGACACCCCCAGGCTCTCAGGTGTTGCCCTGAGCAAGGCAGGCACCGCAGACGGGAAGCAGCCCAGCCAGGTGGGTCCTGCATTCATCCCCAGACCTGGGTGAAGCCCTGACCCTGGGCCTGAGAGAAGGAGCTGTGGACACTGGGGGAGTCTCCCGAGGGCACATTAACTAAAAGGGCAAGCGGGGGCACCCTAGGAGCAGCTCTGGGAAGTAAGACAACGTCACCTGGGGCTTGGTCACCCAGGGGAGAAGGTCCGTCTGCCCTGACGCCTGTGAGGCGGGAGGCCTTCCTGGGAGAGCGGCCGCACATCTCTGCGCCTGTTACCTGGCACCATGGGCTCACAACCGAAGCCACAGCTCACAATGGGGGAACAACTGGAGCCTCAAAAGAGCCTCAAATCCTATTCATTTTGGTTTTTCTCCCTCTGAGAATGTCAGGGAAATGTGGCTGTAAGAGTCTGTGGCAAACTAGGGAATGTTCTAGCTCATTGTTGTTTTAGTTTATTTAAATGTACTTAACTTTTACTTTCTTCTGTTTACTTGCCATCAGGAAGTAAATTTATATTCATTCTCCTCTCTCATCAAAAGACATTTAAAATTGATGACACCAGCTAGAAGGGTCTGCTATGAACCTGGGCTGAAATCCTCTTTCTTTTAGGGGGATCTTCGACATCCGTCATTCACAGGCAGCGTGGGCTCAGGAGAGGGCCTGAGTGTCAGTAATGGAAAAGGTAGCAGATGTGAAGAATAAGTTCTGGGAGGCTCTCACAGGGCATGGCATCTAGTTTCTCCAGGTTTGTGGACTAAAGCTGTCTCCATTGCCCTGGAAGGCTGAAATTTCCAGAAACCTTGCAGCTGTGGGTCCTTTGGACAAGCAAGTCCCTGAGTCATTATTAACTCCCATGCCCACCCCTTGCTCTGGGCCTGCTGAAATAGGGTGGCCCCTGCGGAAAATACCTGCCCCCTTTGGTAAACTAGCACCCTGGCCCTCTTCTCATCAAAAGCCACCCCCTAAGTCCTGCTCAGATGTAGATGCTAGGCAGTCCCCTCCCTGGCCTTAATGAAGAAGGGGGTCAGCCTCTGAGAACCCAGCACTGAGCCATCCTGGGGGGACAGGCCAGGCTCGGAAAAGATGAGGAGAGTCAGGAGTAAGAGTACTATCCTGAGACCCTAGGGAACGAAAGGATCCTTGGGAGGAACTTACACCCAGGAGTTCGAGGCTGCAGTGAACTAGACAGAGGCTTTTGACTGATGGTCTTGTGAAAGGGGCTTCTCCCCTTGAAAGGCACAGAGAGCTTGGCATATTGCCTCCAGCCCTGTGTGGCACTTGGGGCTCCGAGATAAGTAGCCTGGTGCCCAGGGCACCAGCAGCATTTGTGCTCGGTTTTGTTTTTCCATAAGTAAATAGCTGTTATCAAAAATCTGTATGTTTGAAGCCAAATTCCAAAGTAGTTATTCACTTATTAACAAATAGGCCAGAGCTGTAGTTGTGCTTTCTAGCACCCACAGGGGAGAGGTGGCTGGGAGCTTCAGGGCTGGGAGACGTGGGACCACACCCCTCCACCCAACCAGCTGCCTGGTTCGTGAGCATGGACTCTCTCCCTTCTGACCCCTCCTTGGCGGTCTCCCATCCTGCTGTCCAGATGGGCACCTCCACCCTGGCCTCACCCTCTGGGAGACTTTGTGGGATGTTCGCATAAGGATGTGGCCCTGGGTGGGGGAGGGGAGGGTGATCCCGTAGCTGTAGGGTCAAGGGGCTGGTAAGAAGTGTCTGATGATTTAGAGCACCTGTTCTAGGCCAGGGACTTCATGGACAATAATCTTGCAGCCTGCCTGCAAAATGTGCCCGTTGCTCTCTCTCTGCTGATGTAGAAACTCAAGCTCAGCAAGATCACACAGCCAAGGTTGCTCGACCCATGGGGCAGAGCACACAATTGGCCCCAAGTCAGTGCCCTGTCTTCTCCGGGCCCTGACCCCCCATGCCTCTCATCCTGGGCCTCCAGAGAGGAGATGCCAGTACTTCTCATCCCACTGTCCTTAAAACCCCCACAGCGCTGGGCTTACACAAACACAGTGTTGCATTTCTACTCACACCACTATCTCCCGACCCATCAGAGTCAGACACAAGGACTTACAGGAAGCCTCAGGCAGTGTCGGAGAGTCACCACTTGCCTGGGGTCAAAGCCGCTGTCTGGGATTCTGCAGAGAGTGGGAGCCTCTGCCACTACTTCGGCACTGCGGTGGCTTGTGTGGCTCACCTGCTGTCCTGTGTTCTCTCAACAGCAAACGAAGCTTGTGGCCGAGAGCCTGAAGGAGGAACTGAGGGAGGACGGGAAAGAGAAAGCGACCTAAGTGCCAGGTGCGCCTGGCTGCCCTGCCCTCAGAAACTTGTGTCTGTGCCACACCTGCCATTGGTGTGCAGCAGGGACAGCATCGTGGCGTCTGAACCCAGATCCAGTGCTCAGCCAAATGCAGTGGCTCCCACGGACAAGTGCTCTCTTTACTACAGTGTTGCGGCTCCGGGTGGGCAAGGAGGAGGGTAGTTCTGGGTAGTTCCCAGCCCCCTGCCTTCTCCCTCCAGGTTCCTTCCCAGGCCCCTCACGCCACCAGCTGCCTGACGTTGCTCCAGAGCCACTGCCCGTGAACCTCCCCACGAACACGCCGCCGGCTCCTCATGCTGCTCTCACAGTGATGGCCACTCCGACCCCACCGCTGCCTAGGGACCTGTGGACAGGGCAGTGGAGTGGGCTGTGTGCCCACCGTGCCCATCACGGGAGCCTTGATTGAGAGAGGGGGTACAGTGAGGCAGTGTCTCCCAGGCTGAGGCCTCTTTCCTGGGTCTGTTGTGCAATATGTTAACACTTTGTCAACAAAAACAACAATAAATGAGCTGGAAGGGCAGCCTGCACGTCTGTGACGCCTACCTCCCTTATGTGGATCTTGATAGCCTGCCCTGTTCTGACACAAGGCAGACCTGGATGAGGTCACTAAAGGTGGTGCGGTGAGATGGGAGCAGAGGGTGGGGGGCTTGGCCTGAGGCCAGGCGCAAAGCCTGCAGCCAAATTCCAGGCTGTTCTCAGGAGCTTCTGCTGTGGCTGGCACCTGCCCCAAGAGAGCCTGTGAGGTACTAGGGCTGCTTCCACATGCAGAGGTGCCCATGGTGCCAGGTCGGGGGCCAGCGGCCACTCCTGGTGCCCTGGCATGGGATGGAGCCTGCGGAGGGGGCCATCTTTACCCAGCAGTGCTGTCCAGCTCCCTGGTTGTGTCCATGGGGCTGCCTCGCATGCACAGACACAACAGCGCCTTATAGTTCAGCCCTGCCCTGGGTACGGCCCTCCCCACAGCGCCTGCTCTCCGTCACAGCCAAGACAGTACAGACCGGGGGCGGGGGTTCCACTCAGAGGGCAGCAGATACCCCGGCCCACCTGGGGAAGTTGGGGAGGGGCAGGGAGGGACTAATGTGCTTCCCACTAGGCGAAGACCTGCTTCTGTCAGCTTTGGGGTCTGGCACCTTGATTGTCTCCCTCACTCCAGAGCTGGGGACACCCCGTCAAGGCCATTCAAGCGTCACTTGCTTTGGGAGGCCCCAGCTCAACCTGTCTGGCACTCCTTGGTGGTTTATGTCGGTCGTGCCAGCCCATTGTATTTTTCAGCAGGGACAGGTTGAGTTAGCTTTGCCCCTGCGCTTGCTTGGGGTGAGCCACTCCAGGGTTAATCATTCAGTGGATGTTCAGTGTTTGGCAGACACTTCCTAGAACATGCTTATGTCTTAAAACGTCAGTGAATGGCAGCCACCAAGATAGGCCTAGCCTGAGACTCCAAGATCATGCTCCCATCCCAGCCTGGGCGCTTATGTTTGCTGGGAAAGGAATAAGTTCAAATGGGACCTCGGGCCCCAGTTCCTGGTCTCCCTCAGAGCCCAGCTTTGGGAGCCAGTCACAGGGGTTCAGTTGCCTGTGAGGCAGTGGGTCCCGGGTGCCTGGAATGCTGATGCCGGGTGCCAGCTCACCCGCCATCTGCAGTCACAGACCATCCCCGCTCTGCTCACTCGGTTCTCCCGGCACCCCTCCGAGCCAGGCAGCCTCTCCCCAAGCTGGCCCTCCTCAACGCCCACCTGGGCTCCCTGCACTCATGACTGTCCTCCCCTGAAGCTGCCTGCCTGCGCTCCCTCAGCATCTGAGGACACAGCCGCGCCACTTAACCAATCCTGACTGAGTCACTATGCAGAGGAGAACAGGACAGCCCCCAGACATGCGGCCACATGGGAGGATGAATGTGGAACCCGCCACTGGCCAGTTCCTCTTTGTGTCCCCAGAGCTCAGAGAAGGTGGCATCAAGTGTGTGGCAGGTGCTCCACAGTCAGTGGCATGGTTGGAGGAGTAAAGTGGAGGAACAATGTGTCCTTCCCTGCTGTACGTTTTGTAGCTCCTTATCTTAATTGGATTGAGGAAGACGTCTAGGCCGATGCCGACCCCATCCCAACACCTTGGCCTCACACAGCCTGTGACCCAAGGGCATGGTCTCTGTGGAGCCCTCGCCATACCCTGCTCCCTGCACCTCACTTTGTCCGCACCCTTTTGGCCACTGACTTGTTCTCTTGTTGTGGCCTCCCTCAGCCCTCAGACCCAACCCACTCTGTGCCCAAGAGCTACGGTGAGGGACCCGCTTGTGCTCTTCACCCACCCTGGTCCCCGTGGCTTCCGCCCAGGAGAACATCCCTGCTCTGCTCACTCAGTTCTCCCGACCCCTGAGCACTCCAGCCAGGGGAACTCCCATTTCAGGCGGTCCTCGCCCACCTCCCTCCACAGTGTTCAAGAGCCAGGAAGCACCAGCTCACCATGAGCAGACGAGGACACTGGAGGTGTCAGCCCCTGGCCTGACTCAGAAAGGGACACAGAGGCCCGGTCAAGAGACTGGGACGGCAGCGTCTCCTGAGAGATGGGCAGGGCCAGCGTGGAGGAGGGCTTCAGGACCAAGTCCACAGCTCTCATTTCTCAGATGAGGCGGGAGGTCCGAGGGGAGGAGGGTAGACGACAGGAGGCTGAAACTGGAACCCCGAGCCCAGGGCTCTCCCAGTCACCGGACAGCTTCCAAAAAGGACAGTGGGAGAGCGGCTGTGGGGCCAGTCACAGGAAAAGAACCTCAGCCACCCGGGAGCCCAAAGCCCAAGGGAGGCGAGTGTGGTGGATTCTCACACGCAGGCAGGCCCGTCCTGCCGCGGCCCTGCTGGGAAGCTCCCAGGGCCTGGAGACCATCTGCCACCCAGGCAGCCCTCATTGGACAGGAAGCACCCTGGGAACGGTCACTTCTCCAAGTTGCTGGACACTGCACACCCGAACCTCCTGGGCCCTCGGGCGCATGCACACAGGGCCCTGCTAACCTCCATCTCAGCTGCTGCCTACCTGAACCCCACTCCTGCCTAACCGCAAAGGCACACTCCTAATGGCCTCCCTCAAGCCATGATATTAGGCTCGCCACTGAGACTTGGGCCTGATGGGGTTTGCCCCCAGGCCCAACTCACTCCATGGCCCAACTCTCCTTTCACACACAGCCAGCCGTTGCCGCTCTGAGCCCGGTGCTGTGACATTTACTGAGTGCCTCCCTGATGGGAGAGGCTGTCACACCCCAAACAGGCAGCTCCTCTCACTCCCCAGGGCACTAAAGCCCTACCCCAGAGGCCTACAGAAACCCCAGTGCATCCAGCCTCAGGCGTGAAGGATCAGGTGGTGGACCCTCCTCCCCTCCCGGGAGCCTCACACTCCCTGCCAGCAGCTCAAAAGCTCAGACTTGAGGACAAATCGCTATTTTAGTCATTTTTGGCATCAAACAAGAAGCAGATGTTCAGGGTCACTCGGTCCTGCAGCAAAGCTGGAGGCTACGAGCCCACCGGCGCCTCTTGATGCACTGTCTGGGCCGCAGCTTCCTTACGCTGTTCCCATTTTAGAGGTGGGGAAGCCGAGACACACCGGGTTCAAGGGACGTCAAGTTCTCAGAGCAGCGTGGCCCCACAGCCTCATGTCTGCCCATATCTGCCCTTTGCTGCCTGCCACGCTGCCCACAGCATCCCCCAGCGCCTGAGACCCATGTTCCAGCCCCAAACCCAAGAAGCAGGGAGGCCAAAGGCCACAGGACGAGGACTGTAGAGTCCAAACTGTTTCTTACCCAGTTTTAAGAATCCCAGGCTGGATTTAGAGTCGATCCCACTCAGTGATCTATCACAGAAACAAAGAACAGAGTACCATATGTCCTCACTCATAAGCGGACCTTGAACAATTATCAAAATACTGTAAGAAAGGGATTGACAGTAGTGGCAAACTTCCAGGGGAGGGGGAGTGGGATTGGCAGTTGAGGGAAACTGCCGGGGAAGGGAGGGGCACACCTCAGCAACAAGGGTACCTGCATAATCAATGTTTGTATACCTAACCCTGAATTGTACCCTACTTCTTTAAAATAATAAATAAATAAATAAATAAAAGAAGCCCATGCCCGGCAAGGACAGTGCCTGACCCGTGCCTCATTCAACAACCGGGTCATGTAGGCCCTGGAGAACTCTCACTGGTAGCCTGGTCTGAGGAGCTGCCAGGCCTCCAGGCCCCACCCTGGGTGTCTTGAAGAGAGGGCACCTGGCAGAAGCTAGAGCAGGATCCCTGGTCCACGCAGCCAGATCCTCAGGCTTGGGAGCACCCTTCTGCCCAAACCAGGAGAGGAGCCACAGCCACATCGGGGGAAAGGAAGGCACTTTTCCTGGTCCTGGGAAGGGGCCTATTCGAGCAGGTGCCAGAAAAAGTGTGTGGAGCTGCTTATCTCAGCTGTCATAGAGTCAAAGTTAGAAGGTCTTGCGAGCCAGCACGGGGGACCCAAGCAAGGCCTGCGCCAGGGTGGGCAGTGAGACCAGAATCAGGCCTGGACCAAGGCGCAGCAACAAGGCCTTGCATTCTTCAGAATGTGGCCTCAGACCCCTGGGAGAGAATCACCGGGACCCTGTTCAGTGCAGATGTGCAGTCCACCCCCGAATCCTGAGGAGCCAGGTGGTGGCCATCTGGCCCAGGAGTCTACATCTTTGACAACGCCCCCAGTGGATGCTGTTGCACACTGGAGTTTGAGAACCACCGCATGGGTGGAAGGCCTCCATGGTTTCTGCCTGGAAGTGGCTGATGCTTAAGGCCCCTGCAGAGCCGGTCTCCTTCCCAGCTGACTTGTCACCGTGGTGCTGGGTATGGGAGCTCTGTGGGCTGTCCGGGAGCTAGAGCAACAAGCATCCTGGGCAGAGAGGAGCAGCGAGATGTCCTCCACACCTGGCTTAGGGTGATTGACATCTCTCAGCACCCTTTGTTAAGTCCCTGAGATTCTTGGGCAATTCAGAGGAGGCTGGCCTCCAATTGGGAGGGAGGAGACCTTCAGCTTTCTCTGATTGGTATGTGGGGGACTCGCATGATTTGAAAAAGAGGGTTATGATGGAGTGTGTCCCTGAGCCTGTGGCATGGATCACACTGACCACACTTGAGAAATCCGTGGCCCCTGGCTAGATCTTACGGAACTGGTGAATTTCTTCACTGAAGGGGAAAGCAAGGGCACAAAGCAACTGGATTACGGGGCTCCTCCGCTGTGTTATTCCCACCTAACCATTGTTATCTCCCGTTTACACCTGAGAGTACCAAGGCCCAGGCAGGTGGATGGATGCTGTTGCCGCAGGAAGGGGCAGAGCTACAGTAAATCCAGGCCAGCTGACCCTCTGTGGGTCAGCGCTCCCAATGTCCCATGGGCACAGGCTGGGACAACAACCTAAAATGTGAAGAACTTTTGGTCAAATCATCAGATTAAAGTGCTGCTCAATACCAGCAAAATCATTGTACATTTCTGAATAATTTACCAGAAGGGCCACACAATAGCACAGACATGGATATGTATGTACATAACTGTCTGGCTCAGAAAACAGAAACCAAATATGTCTCCACCCTAATGGTGACGGAAACAACTTGAGGTCACCTCTGCCACCCCCTCCCTAGATCGCAGGGCCCCAAACCAGCACCCGGGGCTTGTCCTTTGCAGGTGGAGTCAATGAAATAAGGACAGGAAGACCAATACCATGGCATAAGCCGGTGCTTTTCAGGATCTGCCTGCCTGCCATCCTGGGGTGGCCTGCCTGGTTATGGGGTCCTTGCTCCAGGAACTGCTCTTTAGCTGTAAATGATTCTGCAGCCCCTCACATTTGGGCTGCAGCTGAAGGAAGGATGCAGGTTGGGATTTGCAGTCATAACCTGAATCAGCCCAGCCATGTGGCAGGCTTCCACCTAAATGTGTCCACTGGTCCAGGTTTTTGCTGTGATTCCTGCATGAACATGTTGAAGATACTGATTCGTAATAGGCCACTGGCATCTCAGGGCCAAGAGCACTTCTTGGCCAGTCTCGATTTCCTCCCAGAAATCTGGTCCCATGGAACGACCGACCAGACCAGGGAGGCTCTAACACACTGGAATTCTTTGGGAAAAGTGAGACCAGGTCCTAGCCCTGGAGTCCAAATGATCGCTCACCTTGAGGTAGAACAAGCTGCTCCACCTGGTCTCCATGTCCACAATTTCTTAGGACCAGATGGGTCACAGAATTATTCAGGTATTAGAAGGGTAACAAGATACACATATGTTATGCAATGGCTTGACTGTGGTTTAGCGTAAACTCTATAGTCAAATACCTCGATATTGCTTTGTTTAGCCCTCTGGCACTAAAGGTCAAAGGCAAGGTCGAGATAGTGCCATCCTCTGTCTCACCTCTCCCTACCCAGGTGGGCAGCCTGAGGAGTGGGCTCTGGGGTCAGATCAGCAGTGTCCTGGGTCACGTCCCTTTACCTTTCTGAGCCTCAGTGCCCAACCCTCTGAATGAAATGTGGACAACACGCCTGCCCTGCCCATTACTTTCTGGAGGGTTCTATCCAAATAACACCTGCAAGCTCTGGCGTCTAGATCTGTGAATGGTGCCTTCTAGAAGAGGTTTACCATGCATGCTTTCTTCTGCCCAAAGACTCTTTGAGTGGCACACAGGCTGTTGGTCAGTGGGGAGGGTATGAGAGTTTCAGGGTGAGGGCAACATGATCAGCTGGAGAGAAGTGTGGACACGAAGGAGGTGCTAAGGCAGCAGAGCTGGGAGGCACCCCCAGAGCAGGGGAGGGGGCAGGTCAGCTAAGAGGAAAGAATTTCCTTTTCTCAGACCCTCAGCTGTGTTACTACTCTCCTTCTCCTGACACTTCTCAGACAGGCCACCACACAGGCCTACTCTGCCCTGTGGTCCTCAGCCTCTGCCCACAGACTGCATCCAGCTTTGGTAAGAAGTTCCCTCAGGCTCACCAGCTTGTGTCCCGCTCTCTGGCCCTCCACTCCCCACCCTTACATTCGTGTGGCCCCTGGGCTTCTGTCTCTGGCCTTTGCTGCTTTCTCTGGGCCTAAGCTCTCACCGAAGTCTCTCATTCTCGTGGGTGAGAGCTTCTGCTGCATACTTGCAGATGTAATCGGAATCCCTCGGCCAGGCACATAACCCACAGTGCCCTTGGACAAAAGTTACTAAGAATTTCAAAACGACAGCAGAGCATTAAACCAAGAGTGAGACCCTTCGAAGTGTGGGGCCCTATAGGAGGACCCAGGCCGTACACACGTAGGAAGGCGGCTATGCCAGCAGGACATTGCCTCGGCTTCATTTCCACTTTCACGCTGGCGTTCTGCTCAGTGGCACTTCTTCTACCAGTGCCCCACACCATCCCCATTCTCCCAGTCTTCCAGTCCAGAAACCTTGGAGTTCTGTCGAAGGATGAAGTCAAAAGCAAAATGGATTCCTCTCTGTTAGCAAAACCCACTGCTGTGGCTTCATGCCGGGACTGCCTGGTGACCTAAACCCTGCTCGGATCTTCCCTTCCCTATTCCCTGCAAACTTCCTCCCTACCCCTCCTTCTTGGAACTCCCCTGACCCTGACAGCAGGGCTGTGCAGACATGTCACCATCTCTGATCCATCACCTGGTACTAAGTTAAGCCACCATTTTCTTTCCCAAGGGCATTATGAACTGTCAAGGACCAAGATTCACTTTTATCTCTTCCTGCCTTCCCGATCTGTGACACCATACTTGGAGTGAGGCTTATTCCTGGATTCAGGGGCCCTGAAAAACGCAAATGACTCCCTAGTAGTCACAGTGAGATCAGGCCCCATTAGCTCGAGAAGGGCTACATCCTATTTCCCCTTCTCAGCTATCCCCCGACCAGATCCCAGGAGTCTGAGAAACCCCATCCCTGCTTAGGAGCTATGGGGACAGAGGACCATGGGTGACCAAGGGGCCACCTGAAGTCTGAAGCATCCTGTGTTTGGCCTTTTTAAGGACTGGCAAGGTTATTGAAGCTAGAGCTGAATGGGCAAATTGAGTGAAGGAGGTGAAATCAGACAAACCATGGGGGCAAGGGACAGACTGGGGCACTACAGAAGGACTATGCTTTTTAATCTGAGATGAGAAGCCCTGGAAAGATTTTGAACAGGGGAGTAACCCATGATTTAGACTTCTGTTTTTGACCATGATGAAACAAGAGGAACTTAACTGACCCTCTTGCCTTAACTAGAAACCAAACAAAATATATGAAGCAAGAGTTTTCAGAAATTGGGCAACAAACAGCATAGGCCTGTCACCCCAGGAAAGAAGGGAAACAAATGAGGTGAGCCCGTGAGTTCCCTAGCTCACTGTCTGAAGGCTGTTGTCAGAAGACAAGGGAGAGAGGGCCCAAACAAAGCCTGGATGAGATGTGCAGACAGTTTGAAGTTCAGAAAGATCTATGTGCAGGGTAGAGTAGCAGGGAGTTGCACGATGGTGAGCAAACTCCAAAAAATAGCTGCAGTCTTTGGCTGAGTACGGATCAATACTTGTATGTGAGGAAGGCATTCAAGGTTGGAAAAAGAGCCACGGGATAGCAGAAAGCTGAACCATGCTCAGAACTCACCCAAGGTTGGGAATAATTCATATTCCTAATAGCCAGAGTGGAAAAACCTCAACAGAGTCCTTAGAGTGATACTGCCCCTCAACAGTGGCCAAATAAGCCCTCGACCAAATACTGCTCTGGATCTGCCCTAACGGTTTAAAAGTGAAACACAAAAGGATCCAAGTGATTCCAAGTAACTGTATTCCAAAACAAAATCTAGCACTTCTCACATGAATACAACAAATTCAGCATTCAACAATGTAAAACTCAGTGTCTAACACTGCAATAAAAGTCAATCTAGAATTTTATACCCAATAATAATATCCTTCATACATGAAGGAAAAAGACTCTTTCAGACAAGCAAACGCTGACAGAATGGAATGCCTGCGGACTTGCACTATATGAAATGTTAAAAAGAATGTTCTACAGAAGGAAAGTACCAAAGCGTGGATCTATGCTAAGAAATGAAGAGTGCTGGAAATGATAAGTATGTGGATAAAATACTTTCCCCCATGTTTAGCCCCTTAAAAAGAAAACTATTTATACATATGTAAAAATAAGATTACAATAGTAGCATAAAGGACAGGAAGAGGAAAATGGAAGCATATAGTTATAAGGTTTTTATGCTTATATATAGTGATATAATTTCAAGATAAGCTGTGATACATTAAAAGACATTATAAACCCCACAGCACCCACTGAAAAACAGAAGAGGTACAGCCAATAAGCCAATAGTGGAGATAAAATGGAATAATAAAAAATGCTCAGTTAAACCAAAAGAAGTAGTAAAGAGGGAAAAAAAGGAACCAAGAACAGATAAGACACAGAAAAAACTATAAAGATGGTAGACTTAAACTCACCCATATTGACAATTACACTAAATGTAATAGGTCTAACATTCAATAAAAGACAAAGATTTGCAGATTGGATTTAAAAAAGCAAGATTCAACTATATGCTCTCTACAAAAAACAAACCTTAAATATAAAGACACAATAGGTTAACAGAAGAAGGACAGAAAAAGATACAGTCTCACAAGTCAAAAGAAAGCTGAAGTGGCTACTTCAGTATCACACAAAGTAGATCTCAGAACAAATAATTTATAAGAAATAAAAAGAAACATTTCATGAAGATGAAAGGGATCAATTCATCAAGAAGACATAAGAATCTTAAGTATGTATGTAACTAATAACGGAACTTCAAATTTTATAAAATAATACTGATAGGACAAAAATAAATGGACAAATCCACGGTGTGGCAGAAAAATCAGTAAGGATATAGAAAACCTGAACATTATCAACCAGCCTGAACTGACATGTATAGAATGTTTCACCACCAACAGCACTTTCCAAGCACTCATTAAACATTCACCAAGACAGGACATATGCTGGACCATAAAACAAGTTTCAATACATTTAAAAAGATGTTAAATTACACAAAGCATATTCTGACCACAATGGAATTAAACTAGAAATTAATAACAGAAAAATATGTGGAAAATTCCCAAATACTGGGAAATTGAACACCTTTTAAAACATGACATGATTTAGCTTTAAAAATGATTACTCATACTACGGCTATTCTTAAAATCAGTGTCAAGATTGTCACATCTTTAAATACAGATAGAACTGCCAGAAGTACATAATTATATAAACATACACACGTACAGAAAAATACAAGACTGTTCTCCCACAATATTTAACTTATACCCTACTGTAACTATATGCAACTTCTGAAAACAGGTTAAGGAGAATAACTGTTTAGAGCAAGTAAGTAGTTTGGTCCAGTATTATCTGGAATGGAAAACAAACAAGAGAAAGACAAGGACAAAAGCAGGAAAATCCTTTAAGAGGCATTTACACAGTTGTTCAGATGAATGATGATGGTGCCATGACTTAAAGTGGCAGGGGTGGAGGCAATGAGAAGGGATTAACTTTTGAGCAAGTAAGATTTGCTCATGGACTAGATGTTGGAATGAAGAGTGAAGGATGACACCAAGACTTTTGGCTTGTATAAAACTAATAAAGGGGCCGGGCTCAGTGGCTCAGCCTGTAATCCCAGCACTTGGGGAGCCTGGGCAACTTGGCAAGACCTAGTCTCCACAATAAAATAAAAATTAGTTGGGTATGGTAGCACATACCTGTAGTTCCGGCTACTTGGAAAGCTGAGGCGGAAGGATCGCCAGAGCCTAGCAGGTCGATGCTGGGGTGGCTATGAGTGTGCCACTGCACTCCACCCTGGGCGACAGAGTGAGACTCCAACTCAAAAAGAACAACAACAAAACAAAACAAAAGTTAGGCATTGCCATATGTTGAGATGGGGTCAAGGATTAGTAAAGGATTTGAGGGGGAAGATTAGGAGTTCTGGACTTGTAAAAATTGAGATGCTTATGAGAAACATCCAAGTAGAGAAGTCAAATAGGTAGTTGAAATCTGGTGTTCCTGGGAGACACAGGTTAAATGTATTTTGGGGTTCTATGATTCAGCATATAGACGTTAGATGAAATGAGATCAAGAGACCGAGGGCAGATAGAAAAGGGGTCAGAATCCAACCTTGGCATACTCCGTTTTCAGGAAAATAAGGAAGAACCCGTGGACTAATGATCAGCAAGGCAGGAGATGCAGAGTACTGAACGATGGTGTGTTTACAAGGAGGAGGGATAAACTCATCAGATTCTAACAGGGGGTTGAAAAAGGACCACAAGACTACGATATAGAAAACTTGAATATTATCAACCAGCCTGAACTGTCATGACCGTTACCTGAGGTTGGGGAGAACGGAGTTGAGAAAGGGAAAGTGTGTTAGTTTTACACAAGCCAAAAGTCTTGGTGTCATCCTTCACTCTTCATCCCAACATCCAGTCCATGAGCAAATCTTACTTGCTCAAAAGTTAATCCCTTCTCACTGTCTCCACCGTTGGCTGCCACCTTAGTTCATGATACCATCATCATTCATCTGAACAAGATTTTGGGGGGGGGGGATTGATGATTTTGTCATTTCTGGGGGGGGACTGATGATGGTTAATGGCTGCATACCTCTGAGAACATACTAAAAACTATTAAGTTGTGTGATTTAAATGGGTGAATTGTGTGGTATGCAAATTTGACCTTAGTAAACCTGGATTTACCACACCGGAGGTTACTGCTGACCTCACACAAAGCAGTTTTGATAGGAGGACGGCAGCAAGAGCCTGCCTGGAAAGGCTCAAGAGAATGGAGAGAAGAGAAATGTGGCAACAGCTGATGGGGGAAAACTATTTTTTTAAGATAGGGAAATAAAATCATGTTTGTTTTGTTTACGGTTAGGAATGGTCTAGTAAAGAAGCAAAGACTGATGATGCGAAAGAGAATTACAGGAGCAAAGTCCTCGTGGCTGCCAGAGGGGATGGCTGGAGCATAAGAGGACCTGACCTTGGACTCACACTCACGGGAAGAGGGCAGAGCCCATGAATACACATGAAGGAAATGGAAGTGGGAGCCCGTAAAGTTCTAACCATTTCAGCATATTCAATTAGGGAGCATGGAGACCAGCAGAGTGAGGAAAGCAGATGAAATTGAGAAGTATAACTAATGGGCAGTGCTGGGGCCCATCTGGTATTTGCGGTCATAAGTTTAAAAGCAAGAATGGTCACCACTGTACTTTTTCCTCCACATCTGGTGGCACAGGTAAGGATATGTGGAAAGTTGGGTGTAACTTGGATTTAACACTCCGCACTCACGAGAAGCAATGCAACATGGGACACAGTTTATATTGCTGAACACCAATGTCACTTTATTTGGATTTTTTTTCCCATTTGTCACATACCTTCAATGTTTACAAAATGAGGGAAATCAACCAGCATTGAAAACAACTGAGTAAATCAGCTGATAATTCTGTACCCTCTTAACACACACCAATTCTTACTTGGTAGGGATGCCTTTACTTCAGTTCACTCTCACGGTTATTCTTAAAATCGGTGTCAAGATTGTCACATCTTTAAATACAGATAGAACTGCCAGGAGTACATAATTATATATATATACACACATACAGAAAAATACAAGACTGTTTTTCCACAATATTTAATTTATACACTACTGTAACTATATGCAACTTCTGAAGACAGGTTAAGGGGTACAAGTAACTGTTTAGAGCAAGTAAGTAGTTTGGTCCAATATTATCTTAATGTAATGGTTTTTCGCTCCCTCCTTTTAATGTGATGACATACTATGACATACAACACATGCACAATCATTCACTTATGAACAAATGGGTAAGACACCACTCAGACTGACATCTGTATACCCCAAGGGTCAACCAACCACACACAACTAATAAGGCTATAATACAGCTATGCAGCATAAATGGTCAACACTGCTGATCCTAAAGTGAGCACCATATATACATCGAATATAAAAAACCACTGAAAACCAAACACTTATGGGTTAGTTAAAAGGTGCCATTCCAAGGCTATACATAATCACAGGAAAAAGTATTTACAATGCTTGGAAAACAGCTGCAACAAAGAGTTTATTGCCAATGCCCTTTATAAACTTCTCTCCTATGTTTAATACAGATGTTACGCTCACTATCTATGTGAACCACACATCTTATTTCTGGCCCTTTATAAGATCCCTGCTCAAGAATTTCAAGCAAATATGGTCTATGGCTTCACCCACACATCTATTTTCGTAGCTTTCAATTATAAATATCACAATGAACTAGAGCTGTAGCTTAAAACATATCTAGCCTAGGTCTAGAAAGTAAAATAAGCATTTTAAGTATCATTTTTACTTAGGTTAGTAAGTATACTGTGAAATTCAGAGTTCTGAGTAAAATATATTTATCCTAAAGTAGCACAGTCTGGGTGTACTCGAAGAAACAGTGACCGAAGCAATGCAGTTCTTTGGTGATCGGCCCACTCTCTGAATTACATGACCAGATGCGTCTTAGTCCATCACTTCATGTTCAGAGACATCATGGAAGGCTGAAGAGTGTGGGAAGGGCCCCGGGTCCCAGCCACATTCTATCACCAATGTCACTAAGCACTGCTTTTAAGATTCCCGGGGCACAGCATGAAAAAATAGCATCAGGCCCTTCCCAAAATTAGCAATCTGCAATATACTGTGTTCTACAAGATAAAATGCCACAAGAGATGATTATCTGGTCAAAAGTAGTCTTTGTACAAGAACAAGTTAAAGCAAGAGTTCTTTCATTATATAGTTTTGGCAGGAAAAGGCAAAGTGAAAAACATCCAGAAAAAAAGGTTACAAAGCAGTCTTTGTGCATTTTTGTTTGCTGTATGTGTGAATTTTACCCTTTTATGTGTATTTTCTGATCAGCCAATTTTCATAGCTACCTGATCCAAAGGATGTAATAGAATGGAAATAACAAAAGAGATAATCTATTTACCAAACCCCTAAAAAACAAATCCCAGTACGTTTTGCTTTAATTTATGCGGTTTTGACTTTGCCAACATCTGTGTGCACCTTTGCTTCTGTACTAGGTCCTACAGTTTCTTCCATCTACATGGGTTTAAAGGAAATCCTGTAGTATGCCCTACAGAAAGGAATTTACACAGATCGTTTTTGTTCTGTTAGACAGACATATACTCTAGAGTTAAGACATCATCAATTCATCACATTACAAAATAAGATTGTCTGTTTGTAATTTATCACTACAGGGGAAGCTGCCTTATAAATCTAAGTACTTTATCTTGCCTATTACAAAAACAGGAAAATCTTTTTCAGTTAAATTTTAAGAGTCCAAGCTTTTTTTCACATTATAGCTTAAGACAAACAGGTGTGGGTATGTTCAAATCGTGGTTTAAGGTTCTCAGTGCAGACACTCACTGTCCTCTGCTCTGCACTGGCCTTGAACGGCTGGGCGACACAGGGTTGCTAGCCTGCTCCAGGCCTGTGGGCATCACAACGTTATTGCTTTGGCTCTGTCTCACACACCACAGGGTGTGCCTCAGAGCAGAGTTTCCGTATTACAGAAGGTGAGGACAGGAATTTAGAGTTTTCACAGGGAAATAAAAGCTTTTTTTTTCTCTGTCTAGGTTAAGTGCAGAACACCAAATTTCTAAGTGCTCCATTTATATTAGGTTCCAAATATACATTTTAATTTAATCCTGATCATCCACATTAAAATTATGAATGTAAAAACTACACAATAGGTTTTTCGGCTGGAAAAGAAGTGTCTAGCAGCATGCACAAAGACCATGCATTGTCACACCGTCAGGCGAACAAATGAAAAGGTAATAAATAATTGCTCCTAACGCCCGCTTTAGAAGAGCAAAACTGAGAGGGAACAGTGAAGTGAGCCAGACTTCACTCCTCTGAGCAGGAAGCGTGCTAGTGGCTAGGCAGAGGTGTGGCCAGGCGGGCCGTGGTCAGATGACATGGCAGCAGCTGGCCTGGCTGGAGGCGCACAGCAGCCCCTCCTTAGGGTTCCGCTGGATGTTCACAGAGATGGTCTTTTCACACAGAGGTAGCTGTAGCACGTTATTTTTCAGGTTCTTGCTCTTTATCCGTTCCAATTCAGTGGTGGTATCCGCCATGTGGTCAGAGAAAAACTTTATGCGGCCCACTGCAGGAGCCTGCCCTGCGTTCCCTGTGGAGCTGATGCACATTTTCCACGTGGATTTCTCTTGGACTTTCACACTGGAAAACGACAAGCCATTCTGTGGGTCAAGAATGTACTTGGTGCTCCCGTGAAGCTGGGAGCTGAGGCAAAGGCTCATGAGTTTGAGGCTTTCAACGAGCTCCCCAGCACTGCGAGAGGCCAGCTGCATGGAGTTGCTGGGGCCAGCACAGCGGCGCGTGGTGCCCGACGTGTTGGTGGGGTTGCCGCCCGAGCCGCTGGAGGGGCTGCCCCCACCGGCATTGTTCTCGCTGGGGCTGGCCTTGTCCGCCCCTCCACTGCCATTGCTCGGCTTGCTCTGGCCCCCACCATCCCCCTCACTGCCAGGGGGGCCCTCGCTGCTATCCCGGCGGTGCCAGGAGTAGGTGAACCCGCTATCTTTATCAAGCCGCCGTCGGCTTTCAGAATCATCATCACTGGTCTCCGAACTACTGCAGCTGGAGCCACGGCCCTGACTTTTCCTCCGGTGGTAGCGTTTGTGAACTGTCCCCGGGGAAGCAATATTCATCTTTAACCTGCTCAGTTTGGGAGGCAGATTCTCATCCATGTCGAACTCGTCATCAGATTCTCCTTCCTCAAAGATCTGGTTGAGGACAGGAGCACTCTTCCTAGATGTCAGGCGGTTGGTCACAGATGGCTTCCGGCGCAAAACCACTTGTGTTGAGAGGGACATGGGTTTCTTGTCTTCCTCATCTTCCTCTTCATCTTCTTCCACCCTGAACAAACACTTCCTTCCACTGGCTGTGGGTTTTAAGCTTGCAGGTGGCACTGTAGAGAGTGCTGGTCCAGCCAACTCGGGGAGGTCGTCTTTCTTAGCCGAGTCACACAAGCCTTTGCTCCTATGTCCATTGAGGACATTGTCAGCAGCCCGAGCAGGAGACTGAGGGACAGTCGCATGAGACAAAGGAGTAGCTGTGAGGTCGTCCTCAAGGTCCTGAGGTACATCAATTTTGGTTGGCCATGATTGCCTGTGTAACAGATTGGGGGGGGAAAGGCCATGTAATCATATGCAGATGATAGTAAAGTACATTACATAAAACTTACTGGAACAAAATCTACAGACTTCAAAAAAGCAAATGCAGCAGCTTTGCAAACCCATTCAACATCCTGTAAACATCAGAAAAGACACTAGAAGGGCAAATGTGGTTTTGAAATATGGTTCAGTCTGTGGCTTATCAGTCAAATGACAACTTCATCGCAGCTGTCAGAAAAGAAAATGGGGCAAACAATGACTCCATCTTTCCTACACAAAAGCTTTTATAAGATAAACATTTTTTAAAAACACAAGGAGAGCCGGGCTCAGTGGCTCAGCCTGCAATCCCGCGCCTTTGGGAGGCTGAGGTGAGTGGATTGCCTGAGCCCGCGGGTTCGAGAGCCGCCTGGGCAAGCGAGACCTCATCTCTACAATAAATCAAAAAATCAGCCGGGCGTGGTAGCGCGTGCCTGTAGTTCCAGCTACTTGGAAGGCTGAGGCGGAAGGATCGCCGGAGCCCAGCGGGTCGAGGCTGTGGTGGCCGGGAGCGGCCACTGCACTCCAGTCTGGGAGACAGAGTG
>CAUYQG010290643.1:0-13074 GCA_963574415.1 Tarsius wallacei
CGACCCACTGGGCTCCGTTGATCCTTCCGCCTCAGCCTTCCGAGTAGCCGAAATTACAGGCACGCGCTACCATGCCCGGCTGATTTTTTGATTTATTGTAGAGATGAGGTCTCGCCAAGTTGCCCAGGCGGGTCTCGAACCTGCAGGCTCAGGCAATCCACTCACCTCGGCCTCCCAAAGGCGCGGGATTGCAGGCTGAGCCACTGAGCCCGGCTCAAAACAGTTTTTAAACCCGTCAGTTCTGATGCCTTTTAGTGCTTCTAACGTTTTTTGTTTTACCTCTTCCACATCGGCAAAGTGTTTCCCTCTGAGGACTTTTCTCATCTGAAGAACAGGGTGATACTGGGTGAATAGGGAGGGTGGGGCACGAGGGTCATGCCGTTTTTGGTCAAAAACTGCTGAGCGTTCAGCATGGTGTGGGCAAGTGCACTTGTAAATCACCCATCATGAGATAGGCAAACATGTTGAAAGAATCTCCAAAAAAATTTCACTGAAGCTGAACGCAGCCGCTCACAACACTAGCCAGTACACTGATGCCGATGGGTTCCTAGAACGCTTACCTAGTGTGGGAAGCCTGTATGTACTACAAGGAGCCCACCCTCCCCCCCAAAAACTCTGGGGTCCCCCCCCACAACAGGTTAAGCATCCTTCATCCCAAATCCAAAATGCTCCAAGATAAAAAACTTTTTGAGTGTTGACATGATGATTGAAAGAAATGCTCAGTAGGGCATTTTGGATGTTGGATTTTTGGATTAGGGCTGCTCAACCTGAAAGTATAATGCAATTATCCCCAAATCGGAAAAAGATAAAAAATCTAAAACACTTCTGGTCCTAAGCATTTCAGATAAGAGATACTCAACCTGTAGATGGCATTTAAAGCTGTGAAGGCGTGGTGAGATCATTGAAAGAGGGAGTGTTGTGGGAAAATCTCTGGGTGTGCCAACATTTAAAGACAAGAAAAGGAAAAAAAGGAGAAAAACAAGTGAGACTAAAGCCAGAGAAATAGAAGGAAAGTCAGGAAAGCATGAAGAGTTGCAGCCCAAGTAAAGAAGTGTCATAAGGAGGGAATATGAACTGTGACAAATGCTACGCGTAGGTCAAATGAGATGAGGATCAGGACTTGACATTGGCTGTAGCGATGGGGAGGTCACTGATGACCTTGTCAGGAGCAGTTTTTGTGGCAGACAGAGTACTTTTCTGCAGTCTCCTAAGGAGGAGGGGAGGGTTACAAATAAGGACACTGTATCTTGAAGAGGTCACATTTTTTATTTTTGAGTGGTAGCCTCACTCTTTGCCCAGGCTGAGTGCAGGGGCATGCTCATGGCTACTGCAGCTTCAACCTGCTGGACTCAGGGGATCCTTCTGCCTCAGCCTTCCATGTAGCTGGAACTACAGGTGTGCACCCCCGCACCCAGCTAATTTTTTGATTTATCGTAGAGACTAGGTCTCGCCAAGTTGCCCAGGCTGGTCTCGAACCCCTGGGCTAGGCAGTCCTCTTGCCTTGGCCTCCCAAAGTGCTGGGATGACAGATGTGAGCTACCACACCTGGCGAGGTCACATATTTCTTCAGAGTTTCCTACTAGGAAATGGGGGAGCTGGGTTCTTCCCTAGTCAGTATGACTCTCAAACCTTCACGCTTACCTTGCTGATTCCCAGAATATTGTTATAATTCAACTTCCAATTTGGGGAAGCATGTTTGTTTCTTCTTCTCCTGGTAGTTTAGTTCGATTCATATACAATGAGAAATTTCATTGCTTAATTTAGAGTTTTCACGGCAATGTGAGGGAAGAAGTTGGAATGGTTGGAGAGGCAGGTGAGGTTGGAGGCGGGTGGCAGGAGAGAGTTGAGGCTGGTTCTGCCAGTTGGAAGAGTCTTTTTCCTGTAAAAAGTGAGGGCTTAATGGGCATCGTTTGCTTTTAGCCTAATTGGTAACTCTTGAAATGGATGCAGGTTGTTGATGGACAGAGCACAAGTGGAAGCGTTCTGCCATCCCGATGGCAGCTGCAGAAATCTAAAGCATGGTTTATGTGACTCAAAATCTGTGAATCGCCTTTAAAATTATGACTTGTTTTTGACCAGATAGCTCTGCAGTTCTTCAGAATCTTTCATGCACTAAGGGCTGTTTTAGCAACAAGAAATCAGTGTAGTCTCCTGTTGCCATCTGCTCATTCCGCATGTTCCTTTGAAACGGAACACTGGAACTTCCTTTGGCAAAGCAGTCCTGAGGTGTCAGGTTCATTGAGGGTACAGTGTATTTCTTGCCATTTGAATAAGAAGGTATAATCTTGTCAGCTGCTCAAGTGTTTAGAAGGTTGTGTCCCTTACAGCTCTTAAATTCTAGAAACTCTTTGTTAAAAGGATGCAGCTGAGTAATTGCTTTACTGTGTTTTTATGACCTAGCTATCTCATTGCAGTATATTAAACAAAGTCTTCATGATCTCCTTCAGTTTTCCCAAGTCTTGCGTAAATTGGTGACAAAGGCACAGACACAGAGACAACTTATAATCTTAATGACCACTTCCTTCGTCACATTATGCTTTGATCTTGAGTTGGACACACTTTTGACAAATGATGCAGGGATGTTCTCTGAGAATTCTCATGAACCTTTACAAACTTTCTTTCACTGCAGCTTGGCAAGTACGTGTAGCTGCTTGGTGTTTAGTCCCGGCTTCTCTTATTCCCCGTTGGTAGGCAGGTAGCTAAGGCCTGTTCAGATTCATGTGTGTGCATTCTCACGAGACAGAGAATCTGAGTTTGTTTTTGTCTGTAAGTCACAAGGGACCTTCCTGGGACACGGGAAGTACATGGACCGAGAAAATACTGACTTTCCTTTGAAAATGTGTGTTGCTAGGATAGAAATACATCTTGCTTTTGCATTTGAAAGTGAGAAAAGCAGTGTAAAGCAATTAACATTGCCCTGATACTGGATTTTTCATATATAACTTTAACTGCTTAATAGCTTTTAGAAATCACATGTGCTACTAGTATTAGATGGGATATCATGGAACAGGGTGGTCTTACAAGAGTTTTAATTTTTTTTTTAAAAATTAGATTCTCTGCGCCCAGACTGGAGTGCAGTGGCATGCTCACAGCCACCCCAGCATCGATTGCAATCCTTCTGCCTCAACCTTCCAAGCAGCCGGAACTACGGGTGTGTGCTTTTGATATATTTTAGAGATGAGGTCTCACCAAGTTGCTCAGGCTGGTCTTGAACCCCTGGGCTCAGGCAATCCTCTTGTCTTGGCCTCCCAAAGTGCTGGGATTACAGACTTGAGCCACCATGCCTGGCCAAGAGTATTAATTTTAATTAATTATCATTGGTAGTTTCAAAGGGAAAAACAAATACAGGTACAATGGAAATAATCTGGTAGTCACTACTTAATCAGATGGTCAAAGATAGCATGATAGTAGGATATTGTGACATTGCATGCTCCCTGTGGTTATGCAGTGTGAAGTGTACAACATCCCCTATGAAATATTCTTGCCAAAAATATTGACTTGAGCCAATGACTCCTTTAGAGCCAGCTTCTAGTTTATAGGAAAAACAGGTGATAGAGGAACAAAGTAAATGACATCATAAAAAAAGTGAGAAAAATCAGACATGGAGCATTCTACAAGCAATTGGTTTGGTTTGTTTCTTAAAATTAATACAAAAAATGAGGTAGGATTGTTCTAGAGCCAAAGTGGCATAACAGCTGCTTCTGTCTGTTCAGGCGGCATACACAATACTAGAGACAGAAATTTATTTTTCAACAGTTATGGAGGCTAGTTATGGAGGCTATCAAGGTCAGAAAGTTTTATTTCTTGTGAGGGCTCTCTTCCTGGCTTGCTGATGGCCACCTTCTTACTGTGTCATCACAGTGGTGGAGAGCGAGAGAGTTCTTATGTCTCTTCCTTGTGCTGTAGGGGCACACCTGCCCCATCACATTAGGGCCCTACCCTTATTACCACATTTAACTTCTGTCACCTTCTCACGGGCCTTACCTCCAAATACAGTAACATTGACGGTTAGGGCTTCGACATACAAACTGCAGGAGAACACAAACGTTAAGTTCATAGCAGCAAATACAGTGCATAAAACTTGAGTGCTTATTTACAGGCTTGGAAAAAAGTTATAAAAGGCATTTTGTAGATGAGTGAAGTAATTTGAATGTAGACTAGATTGTAGATGCTATTAGAGGATTATTATGGTGTTGATAACAGATATTGTGTTAATGGTATTGTGTTTAGAATACCATTATTTTTAAGTTCTGTACTTAAAAGTATTTAGGAGTGAATTTTCATGATATGTATAGGTTATTTTCAAATGGTTTAGCAAAAGAAGTCTGTGTGTATATATATATTTGTGTATGTGTACACATAAACACATATACACAGCATATATGCATACGTACATACATATATGTAGCATAAATGTAGATATACCATATTGGCAAAGGAAATATGACAAAATAGTATTTGTTGAGTGATCATTATACTATTTTTTGAACTTTTTGTGTATTTGAGATTTTTCATAATAAAAATTGGGGATGACTCACAAGCAGAGAAGTGACTTTCATCTTAAGTTTTTTTAAAGGCACAATCGAATTAAAAATATAAAAAAAAAATCTAAGGTAACGGGGGTAAAAGATTTTCCCTTGTTTCTTGAATTTTTCTTAGGGCTTTGAAGGCCTTCCTGTTTCTAGGTAGACAAAAGCCGAGACAATAGGAAGAAGATAATTTGGAGAGTATGTTGTATCAGAAAATAAAAAAGAAAAGAGATTGTTGAGGACTAGCAAATAATCAGTGATGTCAAAATAACAGCTATACGGCATATATTAGATAACTGGGGTGGTTTCTTTTGCCCATGCCAGCTCTGGCATGTCTCCCTTTCTTTGCAGTCTTCTTTTTCTGATAAACTTTTTTTAAAACATTAAAAAAAAATTGGATTTAGGAAGAGTAGGTATCAACAGTAGATTAATACCAAAGTAGTGGGAGACCTTAGTGTCCGTAGAGACTAGAGTACAGGAAGCCGTTTGCAGTAAGGAAATGGAAACAAAGTTGAAGACCAAAGGTTTCAAAATGTTGATTGTTATCAGAGAGGAGAGAGAGAGAGAGAGAGAGAGAGAGAGAGAGAGATTGATTATCAGATTTACAAGTAGGGACCAGTGAAGGTGCTTGGACAAAAATGAGGTGTATACGTGTTTGAAGGACAAAGACTAATTTAATAGAAATATTGAGATGGTAGACAGTGAGAGCATAATTAAGGGAGTAAGATCCTTAAAAGAATCCAAGAGGAATTAGATTTAGCAAAAGAGGGAGATATTTTCTTTCCTCAAAAGGATTAGATTAGAATTGTATGTGAAACTCTTTTTTTTTTTTTTTTTTGAGTCAGAGTCTCACTCTGTCAGCCAGGCTGGAGGGCAGTGGCACGCTTCTGGCCACCGCAGCTTCGACCTGCTGTGCTCAGGCGATCCTTCCGCCTCAGCCTTCCAAGTAGCTGGAACTACAGGTCCGCACCACCATACCCAACTAATTTTTTGATTTATTGTAGAAATGAGGTCTTGCCAAGTTGCCCAGGCTGGTCTCAACTCCTGGGCTCAGGTAATCCTCTCGCCTCTGCCTCCCAAAGTGCTGAGATTACAGGCTTGAGCCATTACGCCTGGCCTATGTGAAACTCTTAACACAACATGTGGCACATAGTGAGAGCTTAATAAATACTAGTTATTGTTCTTCTCTATTTATTCATTCAGTAAATACATGTTGACCACTAGTAAAAGTCAGTACCTATTTTAGGTGCCGATGTGCAGTTTGCCTGATAATGCTTAACTAGTAAAGGTGGTGGACTTACAGATTTAATCCTTGAGGGACCCAGGTTTTAGTGGAACAGACAAATGAGTGTTATGCATTAAACATCTGGAAAGTATAGTGAGAACGTGGTTGCAAGAATAGTATATCATGGAGTTTAGGACAGGGCACTCAACAGCAGAAAGGAGCTAGCTTTTGAAAAGATTATAGGCTAAAGATGAATACTTAAATATGCTTTGAAAACCCCATGTTGTGTGCATATGTATAATATAAACAAACCAAGAGAACCTGGTGCATCTAGGCCACTTTATTCCTGTATTTAATTGTATTCTAATGGAAAACACAAAAGTGGGGGGAAAAACAGTAAGACTCATAAATTTATCTTGAGAATTAGGATTTCCACCTGACACAGTCTCTTCTTTTTTTAAATTAATGCTCTATAATGTTGCTTGCTTTCCAACCTAACTCTGGCATAACATCACATAACAGATAAAGAAGGAAATAATAAATACTTTATGACCCTGCAAAGCCATCTCTTGGGGAAATTTGCATTTGTGTAGAACCTCCTTGCTGGAGATCCACAGGGAGCTAGATTTTGGTTATCTGTTCTTTCTCAGGGCCACCACCTGTGAGGCTTCATTGACACATCAAGAAACACAACTTCCTTATCATTCATCAAGAACCACCTTTATCTCAAGACAGTGTTTTCATTTCTGATTTCAGAATTCCTTAGAACAAATTTCTGAATCCACCTATGACTTGCAAGCCCCCTCTTGGAGATATCACACCTTCCTGGACCAAACCAATATATATTTCCTGTGTATGATTTATGTTTTTTTTGTAACTTCTGTCTTCCTAAGATGTATATAACCAAGCTACAATTCAGTCACCTCATTCTCAAGACCATTTGGGATGATACTATGGGCCCAGGTCACTTACATTTGGCTCAGAATAAACCTTCTTAACTATTTTACAGAGTTTGGCATCTTTTGTCGACAATGCTCACATTGGATTTTGCCTTATATCTTATACTTTGGTGTTCCATTGTAAGACGTTATCGTAGTTTACTTAACTCATTCACGATCGCCAATGTAAATTTACATCGTTCCAAATTCTGTCCCTGGTTGCCGCTGACGTGAATTTCTGTCATTACAAATTCTGTTCCTGGTTGCTGTGACATGAATTTATGTGTTTGCAACTTCTGTTTCTGAATGCTGCGATGTTGTCATATGTATGTGTTGTTATATTTTGCTTGCAAATGAATAGTGAGGCAAGTAGAGAAATAGTTGAGATAATTATCTGATTATCAACTGTGCAATGTTGTTACTGATTTACATAGTTGGTAAAAATTGCAAGTTGGTCATTATTTTGCTGCGATTAGTGTTGTATATTTGTATTTTGATATTTCAGGGCTTTCCTACTTCGACATTAAAAGTAATTTACCATAATTTTGGAAAATGAAGAAATTTATGCTGATAAGATTTCTGAGGTTGAAGGTGAATCTAGTGAACTCATTAGTGATAGTGAGACAGTGATGTAATGATGCAGTGTAAGTGAAGAAATATATATATATATTATAAACCAATATATGTTTGGTTTATAATCCGAATAAAAATACAAAGTACTGAACAGGCTCGGTGGCTCAGCCTGTAATCCCAGCACTTTGGGAGGCCAAGGTGAGTGAATTGCCTGAGCCCGTGGGTGCAAGACCAGCCCAGGCAACTTGGTGAGACCTTGTCTCCACAATAAATAAAAAAAAAAGCCGGGTGCGGTAGCACGCCTGTACTTCCTGCTACTTGGAAGGCTGAGGCAGAAGCATCGCCGGAGCCCAGCGGGTTGATGATGGGGTGGCTGTGAGCATGCCACTACACTCCAGCCTGGGCGACAGAGTGAGACTTTGACTCAAAGCAAAAACAACAACAACAACAACAACAAAAAACAAAGTACGGAATGCTAGTCAGAGTGGTATCTGAGTCAACTACTGGGTATGTCTGCCACTTTCAGCTGTATTGTGAAAAAGGTGACAATTTAGAAAAGACCATTTCACTTGTGAATTTTCTTTCTTTTTTCCATGTAGCTGGAACCACACTTTCATGCTACCATACCCGGCTAATTTTTTGATTTACTGTAGGGGTGAGGTCTCGCCAAGTTGTCTAGGCTGGTCTCTAATTGGGGCTCAGGCAATCCTCTCACCTCCACCAGACAGGTATGAGCCACTACGTCTGACCAAGGAGGATCCACCTCCCCCAGATTGGGGAGGGGGCCAGATCTTACAGAGAAGCATGGCAGTGTCTGCTTGAGGTTGAATGCTTTTTGTTTGCTTGTTTGTTTGTTATTTTTTGTGGGAGTCTCACTCTGTCACCAGACTGGAGGGCAGTGGTACGCTCACCGTCACCACAGCCTTGACCTGCTGGGCTCAAGTGCTCCTTCTGCTTAAACCTTCCAAGTAGCTGGACTACAGGCGGGTGCCACCATGCCTGGCTAATTTATATTTATTTATTGTAGAGATGAGGCCTCACCAAGTTGCCCAGGCTGGTCTTGTACCCCTGGACTCAGGCAATCCTCTTGCCTTGGCCTCCCAAAGTGCTGGGGTGACAGGCTTGAGCCATTGTACCCAGCCTTCACTTGTGCTTAATGACAGAGGTTTGCAGCAGCCAGCTTCAGATTTTTTTTTTAAATTTTCACTCGCTCTCAATATTAGGAAAGTGGAAAATTTGCCAATCCCGAATGTGTTAACTAATCCCAGATTGATGGACATCAAAGTTCTTTCCATGAACCCTTAAAAAATTATAGAAGTTCTCCAATATATAAAAATAGAATATTGAAATGAACAGTCTTGTACTAAAAAGAGGTTCAATACTTATTTTCACAGTTTGAGTTTTTTGGCAAGCAGTATCTGAGATGAAGATGAGTCCTCAGGTTTATTAAGGAGTGCGCTTGGGATCAACACTTAGGAAAGGAAGTAGGCTTGGCCAAGAGTTAAAGTTGAGTTGTAATGAGTCTCAGGGGAGTTTCAGTTGGCCCTGGGGGGAGTTCTGAAGAGGGAGTGACCCTATAGAGACATCCCGAGTTGGTGAGGGGTCCGAGCCTTTATATTTCCGTATCGATCTTCATTGCATGTGGGCTGTCTCATGTGAAGGGTGCAACAGCTTGGGCAGGACATCCCTCCTTGGCTGAGTGAGTGCGGACAATCCGGGTCTGTGTGCTGGGAGTTCTCTCAGTAGTTGTTTACTACGTCCTTCATTCCGAAGGAGGATTCGGGCTCATAGCGTCTGTCATACTTAGGCCTTGTTTCGTCTTCATCCCTTCCAGCTTCTCCTAGCCTGTATTCTCTTCCCTCTGCCAAGAGCCGTTGATCCCAGATATTGTAGGATTTTACATGCAAACACTACAGTTCCACTTAGCTCTCAGTGAGTAATATGTCCTAGTAAAATCTTCGTTAACCGGATTGCTTGGATAATGAAGGTTTCTGATAAATGGAATTTTGTGGCAAGTGAAGACAGTATAGAATAGTGACGAGTGTTTCATTAAGACTCAGGAGATCTGTGTATACCTCTGAGCTCCGAGATCAATTTGCTGTGTGATCTTGAGGGATTGCTAAGGCACCAAAATATCTACCAAAGTAAAACATCTACAAGATAGTAACAAACTGTACTTCTCTTCATCCTAGATTGGGAAACCAGATTATTTTTTGTCAGTTTCGGAAAAAAAAAACTTTCTTTTTCAAATGCTTAGCTATGAAAAACAAAAGCAAAACAACGGAAGGTAGAGCCTTATTTCATAAGTTTTTGAAATACTTTGGCAAAGACTCATTGCGTTTTTGCCATTCATATGGAACACTTTTGGTCGAGTCCTTTCGTGCCATGTTAGGAAATTATTTTCTGAGTTGTAATTTCTTTGAGACCAGATTCTGCCTCTTCCCTGCTTGGCCTCAGAGCTCTCACTTTTCTCTCTCTCCTGTGCTTCGCTCCTTCCTCTCTCCTTATCACTGTTTTGAAAGTCATAGTCTTCCTGTCTGAAACCTTGCCTAATGCATCACCCCCATGATTTATTGTTCTTCCTTTAGGATGTCTTCTCTTTTTCCTTCCTAACTCTCATCATTTTAGTTAAGCTTCTTATCACTGTGCACCCAGGCTTTCTGCAATAGCATCATATTTGGTTTCTTTGCGGTTTTTTCTCTATATTAATCCAGCCTCCATACTAGCTCAAAAAGTTTTAACATATTGCCTTTCTGCTTAGATATCTGCTTATTGGACCCCTAAGTCTCTTTATGGTCTGGTTCTGCTGAAGATCAGTGTGAAACCTTATAGTGTTTTCTCCTTTCCCCAAACCCACAGTTAATGAATTATGGTTAAGTATAGAATAATTTATGTTACATATTAGAATACACATTTATTTATTTATTTTTAATCTTATAGCTTTGGTTTTTTGGGTTGCTGTTGCTATTTTATTTTTTTTTAATTTTTTTTATTTTTTATTTTTTTTGAGTTGGAGTCTCACTCTGTCACCCAGACTGGAGTGCAGCGGCCGTTCCCGGCCACCGCAGCCTCGACCCGCTGGGCTCTGCCTCAGCCTTCCAAGTAGCTGGAACTACAGGCGTGCGCTACCACGCCCGGCTAATTTTTTGATTTATTGTAGAGATGAGGTCTCGCTTGCCCAGGCGGGTCTCGAACCTGTGGGCTCAGGCAATCCACTCACCTCAGTCTCCCAAAGGCGCGGGTTACAGGCTGAGCCACCGAGCCCGGCTGCTGTTGCTATTTTAAAGAGAAGCTTCTTTTTAATTGATATTTAATATTTCTTTTCTTATACTTTCTTTTATTTTAACGATGTGGGGTACAAGTCAGGATTAGGTGTATAAACAATCTATGTGCAGGCGAAGTTTGGGCCTCCAGTGGGTCATCAGTTCCCCCTGGTCTTGGATCAGGTGCCCATTATGTTGTTACGTTCCCCCACCTCGGCAGTGTCCCATAAATGCTGATCCCTTCCTTGTGCTATCGTGCGTAACGTTCAGGTCCCGCTTATGAGTGAGAATGTGCGGTTTTCTTTATTATTGTTGTTCTTTTGTTTTGTTTTTGTGTTAGATTGCTAAGAATGATAGTCTCTAATTCCATCCGATTTGCTGAGAAGTCCATAGAATCCAAATTTATTGAAACGTGCCTGGGCGTTAGTATTGTACTAATAGTGCCCATCCTTTACTTATAAAGCTTTTAGTATTTAAAAATGCCTTTTCTTTTGCCTTCAGAGTGCCTTTGTGTGAAACTTGCATCAAAATCAATGTGGCATCCTCACCAACTTGGTGTGAGAAACACCAGGTCCTCTCTGTCAAATAGGTCTTATATCCATTTTATGACTATTACCATTCCTACCACTATTCCCCTTTGTTATGTATTTATTAAAGGTGTTCTCTGTGGCAGACACTATGCTAAGCATTATATGGTGATGAATACATAGAATGTGTATTCTGTTTTCAGGGAGTTTAAAGAGTAGTAGTGGAGATAGCCATTAACAGAAACCTCCAGAAATAAGCAATAAGAAATTTGATAAATTTAGACACCATCATATCTCACCTGCAGTCCATAATTCAGTAGCCTCGTTGGTCTTCAGGCCCTCAGTTTGATCCCTCTCCATTGTATTGCAGTTAGAGTGATCTTTCTGAAAAGCAAAATCAGATGTGAAATACTTGACCTGCCTCCCATTGCTGTCAGGTTGAAGTCGACTGTCTTTAAAATGGCTTACCAGTCTCTTTATGACTGATGCATGTTGGCCTATTGGTGCGGGTCTCACTATTCTGCCTTTTTACTCTGAGTATCAGCTGTACTGTTTTCACTGTCCAGAAATAATTGAGATCTTATCTCTGGCAGTTTAAACATGTGATTCCGCGAGCCTCTTCTTTGGTTAATTCCTGTTCATTCCGTCACTCATTTCTTATAGGAATCCTTCCTGCTTCCATTGAAGTCTAGGTTTGGGAATCCATCTTTTGTGTTTCTCCATGTCTTGAGACTCCTCTCATACTCTGTGGTAATTATTTGTTTGCAATGTGTGTAAGCCTCACTGGATAGTTGAATTGCGTCTTTTTTATTCATTGTTGTAACACCTATATCTACAGTGGTATAGGCATGAACTGGAAACTTAGGAGATGCTGTTCTCTAGTGTATACTACTTACCGTTATTGTAAGACTGGAATTTAATTGGAAAATCACTTTAGTGTTAGGATGGAAGTTTGTAGTATTATTTCTACACTCGATCTTAGCCAAAAGGCTGAGAAACGATGTGTAATATTATTTCTTTCTAATAAAGTCATCCAGAACTAAATTGCCACATCTGCATAGCACATTTGCATAACTTGAATTGTGTTTGACAAGTACCATAGTACTTTTATACTGTGGTAGAAAGTCGATGGGAGATATTAACCTGTTTGAAATGCCATCATTATTAAATATTAAGCACTGGAGGAAACTTGTAGATGTGTAAGCAGAATCTGAAGTACCAAAATCTGTGTGTTTTTTAAAAATAAAATTTGCCGAGCATGTGCCATATGCTAGGTATTGTACTATTTATATTACTTTCTGAGAGAAGGGTATTATTATCTATCTTTTATCAATGGGAAACTGAGACCTAGACAGGTAATTTTGTCAAGATCACATAGAAGAACCAGGATTTGAATACAGGTCTTCTGATTGTAGGTCCATTGTTCTTTCAGTTATTATTTTGGTTGTTTTTGTTTACTGAAGTGCAGTATTTAAAAAAAAACTAATTCTGTACAGAGTTGAGAAGTAGGGAAATAAAGAAATACCTGAAATTAATCAAAAGAGATGACTGAAGTTTTATCAATAAGGCCTTTGTTCCATATAATTTTATTTTTTGACTTAAAAATATTCCGTATTCTGTACAGAGTTGAGAAGTAGGGAAATAAAGAAATACCTGAAATTAATCAAAAGAGATGACTGAAATTTTATCAATAAGGCCTTTGTTCCATATAATTTTATTTTTTGACTTAAAAATATTCGGTATTAATTTTGTTTAATTTTTATTATTATTTTTTGAGTCGGAGTCTCACTCTGTCACCCAGGCTGAAGTGCAGTGGCACACACACGGCCACCACAGCCTCAACCTGCTGGGCTCAGGCGATCCTTCTGCCTCAGCCTTCCAAGTAGCTGGAACCACAGGCATGCTTGTGGTCCCTGCTGATTCTTTGATTTATTGTAGAAAGGAGGCCTTACCAAGTTGCCCAGGCTGGTCTTGAACCTGTGGGCTCAGGCAGTCCTCTCGCCTCCACCTCCCAAAGTG
>CAUYQG010290650.1:0-11313 GCA_963574415.1 Tarsius wallacei
AGGTAGCCGGACTCCGTGACTCAGCCTATAATCCCGCGCTTTGGGAGGCCGAGGTTAGTGAATTGCCTGAGCCCGCGGGTTCGAGACCCACCTGGGCAACTTGGCGAGACCTCATCTCTACAATAAATCAAAAATTAGCCAGGCGTGGTAGCGCACACCTGTAATTCCAGCTACTCGGAAGGCTGAGGTGGAAGGATTGCCAGAGCCCAGCAGGTCGAGGCTGCGGTGGCCGGGAGCAGCCACTGTACCCCACTCTGGGTGACAGAGTGAGACTCCAACTCAAAAAAAAAAAAAAAAAAGAACTGTGTCCTCCACTAGTTTGGGCGAGTAGTTGAGGGCACAGGCCCTGGCAGGCCACTGCCTCCTCTGAGGGTGGAGTGAACGTTGACTGGGTCAATGTAGGCAGCATGTCTCTGAAGGACCTGGCACATGGTGGGTGACAGTCCTTCATGTTTAGTTGGAGAGCTGGGGACTGTCTCTTGACAGTTCACTCATTCGTTCACCCAGCAAATATTAGTTAAATGTGCCAGACTGGATTCTAGATATTGGTGACACAGTGGTGCCCGAAATAGCATTAACTCCTTCCCTTTATGCAGCTTAATCCTTTATGTAAGGGATGCAGAGGGGAAAAAAAATCCAAAAAGTGCCCCATGGAGCATGTTAGATGGTGTTAAGGGCCAGGAGAAAAAGGCAGCAGAGAGGGAAAGGTAGCACCCTGTGGGGTCAGGATTTTAAACTTGGGGACAGGGAAGGCCTCCCTGTGAAGGGCACCTGAGGGGGGTGATAGGTGAGCAGGGCAGCTCTGGAGGAAAGAGGGCACCAGGCAGTGGGAAATGGCAGGGCTAAGACCCTGAGGCCAGACCTGCAGCTTATTCCAGGAGGCCAGTAAGGCTATTGGGACATGAGAAGGAAGGAAAATTACAGGAAGGAAACTTACAGAGGCTTTGGTCAGGATGGCTAAGTGGGGGTCCAGGACAGATCGTGGAGGGCCATATTCAGAGCCGCCCTTGAAAAAGTTAATTCATGTGTCCACAGCCAAGACTCAGAAGCCTGTGGGAACTACTGAAATCTTTCTGGTTTTGTCTGCAGCCACATCTTCACTATCTGGAAATTCCAGAACTGTCCTTAAGACCCACCCCAGTGCTCCAGGGTGCCAAGTGGTCTTGAAGGGTCAGGAAATATGGAACAGGTACCAAGTGTCAGTTTAAAAAGGTGCTGTGAGAGCCACTACTCCTGACCCAGGGCAGAGCAGCTGAAACCCAGAGTGGGATCCCTGGGAGCCGAAACTTCACTTCACACCTCTTCATTCTAGCCTGATTGCATCTTCTGGGTGGGTTGCAGGAAGGGTGGCTTGGAGAACTTTAGCTGGCCACACCCTTAGGCTTTAGAGTTATAAATCTGAGAGCAATCCCTGAGAACCAAGTTGGAGAGAGAAATCAGGCTGCGGGACTGCTAGAACTGGTAAGATTTTTTTCACTTTGGCTCAGTTTCCTCTCCACTGGGTTTTGAGTCATGGCTGTCTCCCCTCAGAGCTTACCTGCAAAGCTCTTTAGAGAGACCCACAGGGGGAACAGGAAAGGGGAGGACTTGTCCCCACAGGGCAGCTTGTCGGGTGACAGGGTGTGGGGAACATCCCTCAAAGGAGAGACAGAGGATCCTTAGCAGGCCTTGTGAGGAGCAAAGCTCTTAAGACTTGTTGGCCAGGGTCTTAAGTGGAGTGGTAGGGGATGGGAGGTGTGCTTACAAGTCCTAGAATGGGGAGGGCAGCATGTGACAAGATGGAGGGAAGCTGGGCCTCTGCCTGGATTGGGAAGGGGCAGGGGTGCAGGTACAGCCAGATCCAGTCTGAAGCCTCCAGGAGAGGCAGATCTGTGCCCTTAGGCAAGTCTCAGGCTCTCCCTCCAGAATACCAGTTTAATCTGTTGTTTGAGAGGATTAAATGATAACTGCTTAGGGGGTGTGGGAGATGAGGGCCCATATTTGGGAAGCAGGGCCCAGGTTGGAAGGTCAAGGTGGTGAGGTCACAAGGACGGACTCCACACTTGCTCAGTCGCACCAGGGTCCCTCTGGGAGTCCTTGGACTCTGACCAAAGTGGGTGGCTTCTGCCTAGGGCAGCCGAGAATGGCCAGGGCCAGGTGAGAATTTGGGCCCAGAGTTGCCAGATCTTCCAGTGTCTCATGAAAAGTAGGAAATATGAATCTGTAATGTGAAATCTCCCAATTTTAAAACTCTGGGAATCAATTAACACACAGCAACAAAAAAACACCATGCACCCATCACCTGGCTGGTGACCCCCTGCCCCAGTGAAGGTGACACAGAGGTGGGTCCTCACCTCACAGCTGCAGACCCTTGATAGACGCAGCCTCCTGGGGACCACTGGGAGAACAGAGCAGGACTGCCGGGCTGTGTGGTCTTGGGCAAACCTTTTCTCCTCTCTAAGGCCAGTTTCCTGACCTGTGAAAGAACCTAGTCTGTAGGGCCGCCGCCAATTTGGGCAGTGTGTGACTAAGTCCCTCAGGCTCGAGGGAAGATGCAGTTATTGGATGCAGTGGGCTTGGGTATTGTGTGTGTCCACAGTCACAAATGTGTGTGTGAATGTAGGTGTGTCATAATTGGGAGCTTTGCGTGGCACAGTGTAAATATCATCGTTTTAATAACCCTGTCCTGGAACCTTTCATCCAGCAGCTCTGGAAGCAGGTAGGAAGCCTTCATTAATTCTCCCTGTGACCTGGGGAGGGCAGGGTCCTTCCCATTTGCAGTGCAAGGAAACCTAAGTCCAGAGTGGGGAGGTGACTCGGCCCAATGTGCAGCACTCAGGGCCCTGACTCAAGGTCGGTTCCATGGTAGTGCGTGGGCCCCTCACTCCACCCATGAATGCGATTAGGATTTGAGAGTCTGCTCTGTGCCTGGCACAGTTTGAGCTACAGGGAAGAGTGAGGAAAGGAGTCTCTTGATTTTCCCGTGGGAGGAGAGCGTATGAGCCAGGGTACCTCTCCGGTCTTTGTGTCAACGCCTTCATGGCTAGTTGTCCCCTCAAATCTCTCACCGCTGAATCAACCTGGCCGTGTTCTCTGCAGCACTCAGAACCTGAAGGTGCAGTGAGCCCCCAACTAACGTCTTTTGCAGTGTCGTGAGTATCCTCGGGCCTTCGCATGGGCCCACTTTGCGAGGAGAGAAGCCAGAACCCAACAGGAGGGCAGAGGAGGCTTTGGGTCTAGAACCCCCTTCGCTCCCCGCTTTTTGTGCACCCTCCTCTCCCCTCTGCCCCTCACCTCGTTTTTCCACTGCGCCCCAGACTACATCAGGGTGTCCGTCTGTGGTTGACCCCGTTCCCCCCCTGCAACGCATAAGACCGCACAGGGGCTGCAGCCGGTCCCAGCGACGGAGGGCGCGGGCCCTTTAAATCCTCCGGGGCGGCGGCGGCGGGCCGGGGATGACATCAGCGGGCGGGCCCGGGGCTCAATGGGAGCCGGCGGGCGCGCGCCGGGCGGGAGCGCGCGAGCCCGCGAGCCGGCGGCGGGGGCGGGCAGGAGGGCCGGGAGGGAGGCGGCGGCGGCGGCGGCGAGAGCCCAGAGCCAGAGCCCGGCCGGGGCCGAGTGAAGCGGAGCGGAGCGCGGCGGCGGCGGCGGCGGCGGCAGCTGGGCCGGGAGAGGCTGGCGCGCCGGGCGGCTCCGCGAATCCTCCGGCATCCGCCCCGGCGGGCCGCCCCCGCCCGCGGCAGCCCCCCGAGCAGCGGCCCGGCACCGGCGCCTTCCCGGCGGGGTAAATATTGGGGGGCCTCGGGCCCGCGGAGGGGCGCAAACCGCGGGGAAACGGGGCTCCCTCCGCCTCTTTGTTTTTGCTGGGAGAGGGAGGGGAGGGCGGACACACGCGCGTTCGCGCTCGGGGTGTGCGGGGGGGGCGGCCCGGGCGCCGCCCGCTCGGCCCGGCGAGGACAAAGGCGCGGCTGGGGACGAGGAGGAGGGTGACTATTATTTTACAGGCTTGCCCGGGGAGGCCCCTCCAGTCTGGCCCGCCTCCGCCTCCCGCGGCTGGCCCCTCCGAGGCCCCAGCTGGCTGAGGCGGCCACCCTGGCTGTGGTTTGGGGGCGCTGAGGGAGGGGCCCGGGACCAGATTGCTGGGGGCGCGCGATACTGTTGATTCGGGCTTCTGTAGGTTTCCCCGGACAATCAGCAGCGCCCCCCTTTTCTGTTGGTCCGGGCGCCTCAGACCCGGGGGTCAGCAAGGCAACTCCCGCTTGTTGGATGGGGGCGTTTGGGGGTCCTAAGGTGATGGGTGTGTGGTTGCCAGGCCACCGATTTTGTTTTCCTTTGTGGAGAGAAAGAAAGGGATGGGGGTTATTTATCGGGTCGGGTTCTCCCGTTTCTGTGTGAGAAATTCATGTTTTGCAAGTCTCTCTGGATCTTAAAACTGCTTGGGTAGCTATCATTAGAGAGTGGATTCCCATGCTCCTCTGAAGACCCAGACTCGCAAGTGGGTGAGCCCCCTCCTCAACTTTTCTCTTAGTTTTCTTGCATATGTTCTTCTCTGCATAACCTCCCTCTGGGAGGAGGATTTGGGAAGAGAGAAGAGGACACAGTGTCTTAAGTTGTTTTCAGCAGATGCCTGTGTTGGGGTCTCCTTTGCCTTCAGGTCTAAGTGTCCCCTCAGTTTTTATTTTAATGGTCCGGGGACAAGGGCCCTGGCTTGGGGGAAGTTGGGGGAGGTCAGGGAGGAAAAACACTGCCCATGTGCTGTGCTGGTCAGTAGTTTGTCTAATTTTTTTAACCGGCTGAAACTCCTGAACCTTCATATCCGCCTCCCCCCCCACTTTGTTTATCTCCCTCCTCCCCCATGGAAGAAGCAGCAAAAAAGAACTGGAAAGCCTCTTCCATTCCTGAATGAAGCCTTTCTCCTCTCTGGAAGGCTTTTTGGGCTTTAGTGCTGGGACAGTCTAGGCTCTCCCAGGGGCCTTGGTCCCCCAGGGAGTTGGGGGGAGACGGGGGTCTAGGTGGCTAGCACGGATCAGGGTGCCCTGTGGGCTGAGTTTTTGTACCCCCCTTTCCTTCTCTGCAGACAGCCTGGTGAGTGGGGAGAGACTAGGGGGTCATGTGCAGTATATTTATGTAAGACACAGACAGAGGGCACGGGTATTTATATAACCCGGCGTGGGTATTTATGTAATATAGGATGCGGGTATATTTATGTTCCTTTCCTAACCTGCGGCTTTCCCGGCTGCCTTGTGTGGTCTCTGAATCAGCGTTGGCGGAAAATGGACTGGGGGGAGGTGTTTGTGTGCACACCCCCCAGCGGGGCTCACCGTGTGTCTCTGCTTTTCTTTCTTCCCTTGAAGTGTAAACACTCAGGAAGCTGGATGTGTGTACGTGGGGTGTGTGGGTTTCCTGCAAATGTGGAGTGCTTTCCGCTGGCAGTGTGGCACCGCAGCTGGGAAAGGCCACGCATGTGGGCAAAGGCCCTTGATTGAGAGCCTGGAGTTTGGCTGGCACGGGGTGAAGGAGGCTCCTAGTGGTCATTGGTGGAGGGCTAGTGCGTTCCCTGGAAGCCAGATGCTGGGGCTGCATGTCCCTTCTGGCCTCTGCTCAGACAGAGAGCTCTGGCCCCGCTGGCCGTCGGGTCAGTCTCTCCCGTCTGCATCCTAGACTGGCCTGGCTGTTGGGGCAGCACTTGGCACAGGGTGGGGCAGATCTTCTGTGCTAGCACAGCTGCTTTGCTGTCTTCCTATTTTGCCCCCTTGTTTGTGAGGGTGCAGGGCCAACAGGTGGGGCAGCAGGAGGCTTGTCTGGGTCCTAGGTGGGACTTTGCAACTGTGTGTGGAGCGGTGTGTGGTCTGAGTACCCTGTACCCTCATGTTAATCTTCAGTGCTGGCCCTCTTCTAAGTACCCCTCTACCTCTGCCTATTTCATGACTCCTGTTCCCAGGCCCCAGTGCTGAAACTGCCTCTAGCCTCTGAGTTCCCTCCTGCTGGCGAGGAGCGCAGAATGCCTAGCCTTTTGGCCCAGGCTAGAGCAGAGTGGTCTGCTAGGATGGCCCCAGCCCTGAAGTCCCACAAGCTTGGAGCACCCAGGGTGAATCCCAGGGAAGGAGGGAAGCTGTTCAGACCAGAACCACTCCCACCCCCCAGTGGTTGGCAGCTAAAAACCTGGCCCGGGTCCCCTCAGTTGCTCTGCAGAGGCCCTCTTAGGAGACCCCTTACCTCTCCAGACAGTTTATCCAAGGGACTATGTCCAGAGAGACCCGGGTGAGGTTCTTGGTGTCCTGAGGTAGAGAGGGGCAGACCGGAAGGTGCATGTCCCGGGGCGCCTGTCTCCTGTTTCCCCTCCACACCCCCCAGCAGGGGATGAGACTCCCTTGCAAGGGCACACTGGGAACTGGCAAGGTCTGGCCTCTGGATAGGGGCAGTACTTGGGAAGACCTGGTCAGGCTGTGGAATTGGGGAGCCCCGTCATCACAGAGGCCCAAAGGGGCTGAGGAGCTCCTTGGGGACCGTTCCCTGGACCTTGTTCTCCCGTTCCTGGAGGTTGGGACTTCCTGTAGTTTCCATGATGGTGTCCCAGGATGTTCAGCTCTGTAACTCCCTGCTTACCACCCCCTTTGTCCTTGATTTTCCTTTCAAGGTCTTGGCCTGTAGAGACCAGCCCCCCTCACCCCCACCCTTTTAAGAGGCTTCTATTGGGGGGATCTTCAGCCTAAGGAGATGCTGGCTTGGCTGTTTTCTCTCAGGCAGTGTGTCTAATTCTACCTTTAGCCGGGCTAAGCTGAAATTTGCTCTGAACCTGCCTCAGCCATCCCCCAGATGTGGTGGAGTGTGGGCTGTGGCCACCTGACACCTGGTTGCCTGCTAGCAAAGGGAGGCCAAACTTCTTTCTGGACAATAGGAGGGAGAGCGTGGGTCTTCCAAGTTCCTTGTGGCTTTGCCTGGCCCTTGGCCGGGGAGGGGTGGGCCCAGTGGGCCAGGCCTCTTTCTCGGCTCCCCTGTCTCCGACCCCAGTGTTTGTGCTTCCTCTGCAGGAAGAGTAAGTGAATCATGGAGCTGCGCGTGGGGAACAAGTACCGCCTGGGACGGAAGATCGGGAGCGGGTCCTTTGGCGATATCTATCTGGGTAAGTGTTTCTGGCTCCATCTGGACAGCCCTGGGGACAAGGAGGAAGAAAGATGCCAGGATCTGGGGATCTCAAGCCAGAACATGGCTCCAGTGTCATGATTTGCCCCTCAGACCATCCCAGGATGGGAGGAAGCAGCAGGTTGGGGTGAGACAAGTTGGGGGGCTTCCCTCTCAGTCAAGGCAGGGTGGGCTGGGGCTCCCACTTGCTGCTGGCTGGAGAGGGGATGGGGTGTTCGTAGGTCTGATTTCCAGTTGCAGCTGCCCTGGGTTTCCAGCTGGGGTTGCACCCCTGTCTCTTCTGGGAAAAGAGGCCTGGGCTGCGGCTAGACCCCTAGCCTGGCCCCTCCTTGTGGTCTGGCCTCCTGGAATGCAGCCCAGGCAGGCTTTGGAATGATGCAGGCACAGCCTGTAACCTTGGGGAAGGGGGTCTCCCCGTTTGGGGAGTTTTCTCTTCCCACCCCATGTGCTTCCTGTTGAAAGCTTGAGTTTGCTCTGATGTTGTCATTTTTAGCAAATCACTGACATTCCAGCCTTCTTCTGGGCCTGAGAGAAGTGAGGCTTATGTCTCCCAGGGCCACTTGACCCTCTGAGAGGCCTATTTGTGAGTCACAGCCCTTCCTCTGTGATTGTTGGTCTGAGGGGGGACATACTTAGTGACTGTGGATTGGAGAGTGCGGGCTTGGAGCTGTTGGGACAAGGTGGCTAGTCCACCCAGAGTTTATCCCCTTTTCTGTCCCTGTGCCCTCAGGAGCAGGCTAGATATGCCTCTGTGACCTGGTTTTCCTCCTTGGGAAAGGAAAATCAGCTCTGTCCTGGGCAGAGAAAACGGACAAGTCTGCATGCTGTGTTAATTAATTCAAAACTTAGGGGTTTCTCTTACCCTGTGGTCAGGGTCCCTGACCCCTTGGAGTATGAAATCTGCTTCTCATGGAGTCTCAGAGGGGACAGAGAATGGGCCGTTTCTGAACAAAGTTTCCCTCACAGGAGCCCCTAGAGTTGGTGCCCAGTTATTCGGTTTTACACATCAGGAAACTGGTCAAGTTGGCCTCCCAATGCCGCACTAGAAAACTAGCAAAAGCAGCCCGTGTGCATACAGCCTTCTGAGAGTGTAGAAGACCGAATGTGGACAGACCTGAGTGCTAGGTTTGGCTTTGTGTGCCTATGGGGAGGTCCTATAGCTGCTCTGCCTCAGTGTCCCCATCTGCTAAGTTTGTGATAACACTGCCTGGCTGTCCAAGGGCTGAGGCACAAATGAACAACAGATGGGGAAGCATTTTGTAAACTTAAAGAGCCAACCTGAGGTACAGTTCATTGCTGAGGATCTCTTAGATTGCTTTGCCTTGTGAACCCTGGAGCACAGGACAAAGAGAGGGAGCTTGTGCAGTGGAGCTGGTTTGAAGGTTTTCGCTCCCCCCAGGAGGCAGGCTTTGGGTTGTATCTGCCCTCCCTTCCCAGTGCCTAGAATGTGGCTTCAGTGGGGCTCACTGAAGGCTTGTCAAGTGAATGAATGAGAAAATGAGACTGACACACACAGGCATGTGCAGAGGCTGCACTTAGGGCAGGGTAGAGAAAGGTTGGGATTTGGGCGCCAGTCCAGGTTCAGTCCCTAGCCTGCTCCTCATTGGCTGTGTGACCTGGATTAAGTCACTTTGTCTCTCTGAGCCTCGGTATTCTCTGAAATGGGGTTGGTGGAGTTGTGAGTGGTGTAAAGGGCCCTCCTATTGCTGAAGCTCTTGGGCAAAGGGCACAGAGTCAGCTCTCGACACAGACAGACTCCTGCTCTTAGCCAGCATCCAGGCCAGGTTGCTCTTTTTGCAGAAGGGAAGCTGAGGCCCATTGGGTTGAAGGGTGGAGAGCACAGTGCATGGTCACTTGGAAAAGCCATGTTGGTTCATGTGGTGGGACCTCCTTGGGGACAGAATTTACTGTTAATCTGCTTGGTCATCTTGTTCGTTTGAAAAACTAGGTCCAGCCGGGCGCAGTGGCTCACGCTTGTAATCCTAGCACTTTGGGAGGCAGAGGCGAGAGGATTGCTTGAGCCTAGGGGTTCGAGACCAGCCTGGGCAACTTGGCAAGACTTTGTCTCTACAATAAATAAAAAAATTAGCCGGGTGTGGTGGCGCTTGCCTGTGGTTCCAGCTACTTGTAAGGCTGAGATGGAAGGATCACTTGACCCCAGCAGGTCGAGGTTGCAGTGGCTGTGATGGTGCACTACAGCCTGGGTGACAGACTCCAACTCAAAAAAAAACTAGGTCCAGATTTACTCCTTTTACTGGCTCTGGAGTAAATCCAACTTAGGTTTGGGTCCTGGTGTGTCCTTTTACTGGCAGTATGCCCTTGAGCAAGTGATGACCTCCACCCACCTTGGCTTCCCTGTCTGTAAAATGGGGTCATGAGAAGTAATGAGGTCCTGATGTGCAAAAGACCTGCAGGTGTCAGGCCTAGCAGTAGTGCTTTTCCTCTGTGCCCTTCACCCTTGGTCTTGGTTGGGAGGTGCTGCTTTCAAAGGATCTGGATCCTTTGGGGCCTGAGTAGGGGAAGATGAGTCAGTTTTCCAGACTGTCTAGCCTTGCTGGGTGCAAGGGCCTTGGGAGGCCCTGCCCTGACTCACCATCCTGTCGACGTCTTCCTGGACCCCTGTCTTGCTGGTTTGGGGACAGTGGGGATTGTAGGACCTTTCATGGCCAGCCTCCCTGGCTCCGTTTGTTCAAAGCTGTGGCCACATTCTTGTCCCTGGTGCCAGGCCAGGGCCTGACTCCAGATGGCCTCTGCAGGTGGGGCTGGGTGTGGCCTCCAAGCCCTGCTTTCCAGGATGTGGAAAGCCGAGGGCCAGCACTGGATGTGACTGCAAGGCCCACAGCTCCTCTTCAGCCCCTCACCCTGGCATCATAAGGGGATAGCTAGGAGAGTGGGACCCACTTTGTTAAGGGCGTCCACTTGGCTGCCCAGATCCAGAGATGCCAAGCCTTCTCCCTGGTCCTCAGCTCTGAAAAGAATGGGGAGCAGTGCTCTGAAAGGTGTTTATGGAGGTGAGGGTTATTGTGGGGAATCTTTTGGGCTACTGATGGGTGGGAGCTAAAGCTGCTTCTGCTGTTGTTGCTGGGACATAAGGGCTTCCTCCTGGCCAGCCAGGTCCCTGACTGTGTGGGTGTGTCTATGTGGGTATCTGGACGGGCCCTCGTGTGAGGCTGGTCCTTGCTACCTGGAACTCCCCAGGGTCCCAGCCCCTCTAGGGCCGACCCGGTGCAAGTACTTTTCTGGGTCCAAGTTTGTTTTGGGGACTGGCCAGTCCCCCCACAGGGCTGCTGTATCTTACTAAGGAGGCCGTGTTCTGCTCCTTGGGCAGTTATTCCAGCTTCGAAGCCTTTGTGTTTGGGACCCCTTCAGCAATGTTGAGCCTACCGCTCGCAGACACAGCCTCTGCCAGGAAACTTACCTGCCGTTGCAATGGAGAAAAAATTTGCAGGAGCTTTGCCGACTGAGTTTCCGATCCAGATTCTGTCCTAACCACTTGTCTGACCTCATGCTGGTTGCCTAGCTTCTCTCAACCTCAACTCAGTGGCTATGAGAATCAGGGGCGCTCAGAGAACAGCCAGGAGCTTCTTGGTAGAATTCAGAGGCGCCAAGGGGCCCAGCGGCAGGACCTGGGAGGACAGGAGGCAGCTGTGGCAGGTTTCAAGCACTTGGTGGTGGCCAAAAGACTTCGCCTAACAGCCTGGCCCGGAAAGTGTGGCATATGGTCATTTGACCTTTGGTTTCTCTGTTCCACATGTGGCAAAGAGAAATACAAACAGTAGTACTCGCCAGGTTGGGGGAGGGCTCTAGAGGACCCCAACCCCCCCACACCTCCTCTCTGTACACATCTGCTTAATCACCTAGTCTGGGCAGGACCACCATGGGCTCTTGCCTGGAGTTGCAGCGGCATCCCTCTCCCCCTCTAGCCTACTCCAGTCCTTTCTGATGCACTAGGGAGTCTTTTTTTTTTTTTTTTTTTTGAGTTGGAGTCTCACTCTGTCGCCCAGACTAGAGTGCAGTGGCCGCTCCCGGCCACCGCAGCCTCAACCTGCTGGGCTCCGGTGATCCTTCCGCCTCAGCCTTCCAAGTAGCTGGAACTACAGGCGCGCGCTACCACGCTCGGCTAATTTTTTGATTTATTGTAGAGATGAGGTCTCGCTTGCCCAGGCGGGTCTCGAACCCGCGGGCTCAGGC
>CAUYQG010290651.1:0-13757 GCA_963574415.1 Tarsius wallacei
TACTTGGAAGGCTGAGGCGGAAGGATCACTGGAGCCCAGCAGGTCGAGGCTGCGGTGGCCGGGAGCGGCCACTGCACTCCAGTCTGGGCGACAGAGTGAGATTCCAACTCAAAAACAAAATAAATTCAGGCATTGCTCACCAGTGGAAAGCCGAGAGCAATGCTGTGTTTCAGGGTCTTCAGGGCAATATAACATTGTATCCTTGTCTGCTGTAAAGTCCTTCCTTCCTCCTGTCTGGTTATGAGGGGCAGTGGTCTTGGGGATAAAGCAGCTGTGCTGCTGTGGGACACAGTGGTAAAAGTCAGCTCTGGGACCTGGCTGCCTGGATGACCTTGGCAATTTTCTCTGCCTCAGTTTCCTCTTATGTAAAATAAGGATAATTGTCCTGCCTATCTCACTAAGCATTTCATGAGGCCAGAAATGAAATAACTTACAATTTTTAGAACAGGGCCTAACACATAGCAGAAGCTTGAGGAGGGTTAGGCATTATTATTAAACTATAGCAGCAATAGGAGTTTACATTTTTGTAGCAGGATACATCTGTGTTAACTAATGTAATCATCATCTTAACCCTGTGAAATATATTGCCTCTATTTTATACATGAGGTCCAGACTGGTTGAAATACGTGCCCAGGACGTAGCAACTGCCAGAGCTGGAACTCAGACCTGCATCTGCATATTTGGAAAAAATACTGTTTTGCATATACATACAGCTGGAGCTCTATAAATGGTGTCTTGAATGGGATCTTGAAGAGCATGCTTCTTGGTTTGTAGGCTTATGTGTCAGAATCCATTTTGAGTTTGCCTCTTGGTGAAGGGGCTGGTAGCATGCGCATATGTCTTGCCATCTGTTGTTTATTGTTTCTGTTAGGTTGTGGTTTGTGTTCCTGTTCCATGTTTCTTTGGTTTCTGGAGCAACTGCGAATATTATATGCTCGGGGATCAAAAAAAGTAAACTATTTATAAACAGTAAAGTATCCTTGGGTTTGGAAAGTGTTTTTCTCAAATGCCTGTATATTTGGTGGCTTTATTATAATCTCACTGATGTATCGTTAGGCAATTTGTAGATTGAGACACATCTAAAAGATGGGCAAATCATAGTTGGGCCTTGTGTAACTAGTTCGCAGACAGCTTTGGTGATAAGGCCCTGGTGTTAACACTGACCTGAGTGGTGTATTTTTAACTCAAGAACATACAAACAGTTTAGCCTGCCGATGGAGTGTGTGCTCCGTCTGAAATCCTTGGCATGCCTTGGGTTGTGTGTTGCTGTGAGATGTACGTGGTCCTGGGAGACTGCTGTGGCCACCCCGTAGCCCACTGTCCCTTACCCTTCATTTTTTAAAAAAAGGAACTCAGCAGAGAGATGGAAGGAAGAAAGATGGAATTTATCAGTGGTTTTGTATGATAAATATTATGTGAGACTTTTCTTTCATACTCTTTTACAGGGTTATGTGGACTTTGGGAGTGGAGCGCTTATTTTTCACATCTGTTTTGTGCCTCCCTTGTCCCCAGCTGCAAGGATCTTTACAGAGTCACAGATTGGAACACATGAATCCCGTTGCTTAAAGCTGTTATTGTTGCCGGGCGTGGTGGCTTATGCCTGTAATCCCAGCACTTTGGGAGGCAGAGGCGAGAGGATTGCCTGAGCCCAAGGGTTCGAGACCAGCCTGGGCAACTTGGCAAGACCTCGTTGCTACAATAAATAAAAAAATTAGCTGGGTATGGTGGCGCATGCCTGTAGTTTCAGCTATTTGCAGCTACTTGGAAGGCTGAAGCAGAAGGATAGCCTGAGCCCAGCAAGTCGAGTGTGTGGTGGCTGTGAACATGCCACTCTACTTCAGCATGGGCAACAGAGTAAGACTTCTACTCAAAAAATAAAATAAAAAATAAAGCAGTTATTGTTTGCTCCCCTCTCCAACTTTCCTCTTACCTGGCACCATCTTCTCTGGCCACTACATGGGTTTTTTTTCAGGCTCTTTTAATACTGCCTATGTCTAATGTCCCGTACCTGCTGTCTGTTTGACCTGGTGGAAAGTTCTTCCCTCTTTACCTTGCAGACTCTTATTCATCCTTCTTAAATGTTTCTTCCCCTGGAAATTATTGCTGATATTCCCTCTAAAGTTAGATTCCCATGCACCATACAGGTATCAGTGTAAATAATGGTATTCCTTCTATAGAGACCCATACGTCCTATGGGAATACCTTTGCCAGACAAGTAAAATAATTTAGACCTTCCAGGGCTCATCTGTCTGTACATTTCCTGCATATATCGCACTTGTTTGGTCGTTTTCTCCATCTCCCACCAAAATACTAGTGTTGAGAAACTAGTGTTAGAATTAAAGTTGAGAAGATGACAGGTGGGCTATTTACCTGCCATGTTAAGAATTAGTAGTCTTTTTATTCCCTCTGAATTTTGGAAAGGTGGCTTTTAAATCCTGTGTGCAAGAATTGTCACTGAAGTGGCTTTAGTTTAAGCACTGCATGTGAACTGTCTCCCACATAAGGTCCCTGGGCACTGAATTCCTGCTGGATCTCTGTTGGCTGTCCTTGGCAGTTGGGCTGACGTGGGTGCTCCAGTGTGCGTTGCATTTGGCGAGGGAGCCCACAGCACCCTTCCCTGCTGTTGACATGGTCTCTCATCTGCTATTTTGCTGCAGCTGCATTTTGAGTCTGCTTTTCCAGAGTTGACACTGCAGAGGAGGGTGGCTTCTTACATAGACTGAGGCTGTCTAGACACCCTTCCCCTTGTGGTTATCCTGCTCAGTTTATGCTGAGCCCTTGCCAGGCAGCTGGTTCTGGTTGCTTGGGCTCTTAGTTACTTTGCTCAGATCTCTGCTTTGACAAAAAGGATGACCCAGCCAAGGTAGCATTTCTCCCTCTTTACTGTTGGCAGAGGGAAAGACTGCTGTACTTGACTGGAGGGAACTGCACAAACACTAAGGGCAGGTTATTCTGCCCTCAGCCAACTGAGCCAGAGTAACAATGAAGATTGATTGAAGTGTCTATGGCAGGAGACTTGCAGCAGATACACCTGTAGATCTGGCCTTCTTTAGCATGGACCTCAGGTGTGAGACATCAGCCCCTATGTGTTCTCAGACTCACAGGATCTCTGTCCATGGCAGGGGACCATTGCTTGTTACACAGCTCGTCTTGGCTCATCTGTGGGCAGTTTTCCAGAGATGATAGTGAGGCAGCGGAAAACTGTGTGCTGTCTGGTGAGCTCGGTCTCACATGTTTATTTTAATGGCTATTGAGGTCTTGGGCTGTGATATTATGGGGAAACCCTTTGTCCTCAGTGAGCTAGAATAGTCTACGGGGGTTACTCTTTGGTGAGGGCAGAGGGGTTGTGCTATTGACCTGTTAGCCTAGTTTCTATAGCTTTAATTACTTTTAATTTTCTGGTGACAAATGTTAGGCATTAATTTAATAAGGAACAAACTGCAAAAGAAAAAAGGACAATTGATCCCTTTATCCAGTGATAAATATTATCACTTTGGTGTATAGGTTTCTGGTAATGTCTGAGGTTGCATGCCTATTTCGAGTTTGTTTTAAAGATTCAAAATCATGAGTATGTTTCAGACTTTAAACATTATTAAAAATATGGTTTGATATTTTACAATACATACAATTTATTATAAAACTCCTAATTAAACTTTTCCTGATACTGAGCATTAAGGTTTTTGTCTAAACTTTAGTAGACATTTAATGCAAATATTTAACCATTTATTATTTCCTTAGAATGAGCTACCAAATCCACCTTGCTCTGGATATGCAAATTCTTGAGACTTTTGGTACCACTGTCCCTAAGAAATAGGCCGCTGATTTACATGTGAACTTGTGCTCTTTTTCCTATACCTTCACAAGCATGAGATGCTGCTGTTTATTTCTGTAACCATATACCAGTTTAATACGTGAACATTGCCATGCATTATTTTAATCTGCATTTCTTTGGATGGTGAGGTTAAAGACTTTCTGTGGGTTACTGATAGACATTTCCTTTTTAAGTTTCCTTCCTTTTTTGATGTTCAGTGCAATAAATTATCTTGCTGTCCTCAACTGTGGACTTTGGGCTTGAGCATAAATTGTATATATCTCTGGTACTAGAGATGATGTATTTCTGAGAGAGTGCAGGTGTAATTACATAGAAAACTGTGCGCCCAGTGGGCGTGTCACGAGATTTGACTCTGAACCGGGACATGTTTTTGTGTTCTTAAACTGATGTTGACTGTATGTTCCAGAGGGGAATGTTGCAGCATCACTGTGGATACAGTGCTGCTGCAGCCCTCTCCAGAGCTAGCCTGCTGTGCCCAGGCTGCCCTGTCTGTGGCCCGCGTTCCTGGTACCTACAGCTGGTAGGAATCAGAGCAGATTAGCGTGGCTGAGAACCCTTCAGGAACAGCTTCCAGCAAATGGAAATTATTTTAAAACAAATTGATGTGGTTTTTCTGTCAAACCTACTTGGAGCATAAACAAAGTTGGACTATAAGCTGCTTCACTTCGGCAAACAAGCCTGTGTTTAGAATGTGGCTTTCAGCAAAGTAAACACGGTCTCGAAAGTGAGTTGTCATTGTGTGTGTGTGTGATTTGAAAAGTAAAAGTAGCGCACTGAACCAGCATTCTCAGAGACAGTTCTGAGAGTTTAAGGCATCCCTTCTTGTTCATTTTTCTCCCTGCCACAAAGATCACGGCATCCTGTAAAGGCTTTCATGGTAAGGAGTAATTTGTTGTTGAAAGGATTAAGAGAAAGAAATGCCAGGTCAATTTTTGTGGCGAGATAAACATTTAATTTTGCCCCTTTACCATGGGTTATTTAAAAAACATCTTGTGAGATACTTAACTCTGTGTGTGTGTGTGTGTGTGTGTGTGTATGTGTACGTGTACATACACACAGCCTCCAGTCTGTGCATCTGTGAAGTCTCTGCCAGTTTCAAGGTGGTTCCCCACCCTAGGGACAATGTTGGCTTTATTAAATTGGCCACAGCCTCCCTAGAAGGCGAAACAATGCTTTTAATGTTCTGATTATATATTAATGAACAACCAGGCCAAGGGGCACTTGCCAAAAAAGCTATAAAGTGAGAAAGCCACCAATATCAGAGTGAACTTTGCACTCTGAAAGTGTGAATGATGTTGGGTGAAAGAGTTTATGGCACAAGGGGAGCAACTGGAATCTCTTTGATGTTGGTTAGCATCCTGGCCCTATTAGACTTCGGGCCTTCCTGATTGACTGCATCTTTGCTGGCAAGGGCAGCGCTGTGGTGTGATGCCTGAGATAAAGAGGAACCTGCTCTCAGCCACAAAGGACCAACACACCTGTGCAGGCTGTGGGAACCGTTGGCTGTTTATATCTGTTTTCAATCAACTTCCACAAATTTTAATCTGACGGAAATATCTAATTTCACAGCCCTACCCTCCCAATTTTTTCTCTGGATAGACTTTTGCAGAAATGGCATACTATTATTTTAAAATTTGCCTGTCCCAACCACAGAAAGGAGTTAGATCTTAATCTAACTAATTTATTTTCACCCCATTGTGACATGTTCTCCTGCCTTCTGGTTTTTCTTAATTTTTGAATGGCCAGCCACTGGGAACCCTGCTTTCCACAGCCTTATTAAATAATTAGTCAAAGGAAGAGTAAAAAAAAAGCTCTTTTGAAATCCAAGAATTTGCTTTCTGTGGGAAGATAAACTCCAGCTGAGATGTTCCACATCTGATGGATTTGTGGGCAGAGCTCGATAGTGAGCTGTTTGGGAAGAAGAAAGGAGCTGATTGGGTGGGAAGGATATTTGAAGGTGGTGCTTTGAAGGTGCTTTACCATCCTAAATGTGGATATTTGTCTGGTCCCAGTTCCGTGTATCTTCTAGCACTTAGAGGAGCAGTTATTTTCACATTTTTATGGTATAGAAGTGGCTAGGTGGCATTTTCAAACTGGAATTTTGAGAGCCTGCAAGGCAGCAAGACTTTTTTTTTTTTTTTTTTTTTTACATAACAGCTTTATTGAGATATAATTCAAATACCACAAAAACCATCCTCTTAAATTATGGGATTCTGGGTTTTCAGTATGTTCATAGAGTTGTGCAACCTTCACCACTAATTCTAGAACATTTTTATCACCCCAAAACAAAGCCCCATACCCATTAGCAGTCCTGCCCATTCTTTCTTTCTTCCATCCCCTGACAACATCTATTTTCTGTCTCCATGGACTTACCTGTTCTGGACATTTCATATAAATGAAATCATACGATGTATGCCTCTTATGTCTGACTTCTTTTCATTTAGCATAATGTTTTCTCTTTTTGATTTTTGGCATAATGTTTTCATGGTTCTTCCATGTTGTAACATGTATCAGTACTTTATTTCTTTTTATGGCTGAGTGATGCTCTTTGGTGTGAATAGACTACATTTTGTTCATTTATCACTTGATGGACATTTGGGTTGTTTCTACTTTTTGGCTGCTATGAATAATGCTGCTGTGCACATTTGTGTGTAAGTTTTTGTGTGAATGTATGTTTTCACTTCTCTTGGGTATATACCTGGGGAGTGGACTTACTGGGTCATAGGATAACTTTGTGTTTAACTTTTTGAGGAACTGCTGGGCTGTGTTTTGAAGAGCTGTGTGTACCATTTGGCACTTCTACCAGGAGTGTATTCCTCCACAACCTTGCCACTATTTGTTCTTATCTGTCTTTTTTCTTTTAAGCCAGATATGGTTGCTTACATTGGTAGTTCCAGCTACTTGGGAGACTGGGGTGGGAGGATCACTTGAGTTTGGGAGTTCCAGGTTGCAGTGAGTTATCCTTGTGTCTATATACTCCAGCCTGGGGGCACCGCAACCTCGACCTGTTGGGATCAGGCTATCCTTCTGCCTCAGCCTTCCAAGTAGCTGGAACTATAGGCATGCGCCACCACGCCCAGTTAATTTTTTTATTTATTGTAGAGGTGAGGTCTCGCCAAGTTGCCCAGGCTGGTCTTGAACTGAGACTACCTCTTAAAAAAAAAATTTGAGCCTTCCTGCTGGATGTGTATATGTAGTGGTATCTATTGTGGTTTTGATTTGCATCTTTTCATGTGCTTATTGACCATTTGTATATCTTCTTTGGAGTAATGTCTGTTCAGAGTCTTTCTCCACATTTTAATTGGATCCGTTGTCATCTTATTGTTAACTTGTAAGCAGAGCATGTTTTATTTCATTTAGTTATTTTGGAGTCGGGGTTTCACTCTGTCCCCCAGGCTGGAGTGAAGTGGCACGATAATGGCTCACTGCAACCTTGACCTCCTGGGCTCAGGCAATCCTTCTGCCTCAGCCTCCTGAGTAGCTGGGATTACTGGCACACACCACCATACCTGGCTTATTTTTCTAATTTTCTATAGAGACCAGGTCCCGCTATGTTGCCTAGACTGGTCTCAAACTCTGGGACCCGAGTGATTTTCCTGCCTCAGCCTCCCAAAGTGCTGGGATTACAGATGTGAGCCACCGTACCTGGCCATGTTGTAGAAAGAGACAAGTAGTGCAATTTCAAACAACTTGGGGTATTCTCCAGGTGGTGTACTCTTTTTTTTTTTTTTTTTTTTTTTGAGTTGGCGTCTCACTCTGTCGCCCAGACTGAAGTGCAGTGGCCGCTTCCGGCCACCGCAGCCTCGACCTGCTGGGCTCCGGCGATAATTCCACCTCAGCCTTCCAAGTAGCTGGAACTACAGGCGCGCGCTACCACGCCTAGCTAATTTTTTTGATTTATTGTAGAGATGAAGTTTCGCCTGCTCAGGTGGGTCTCGAACCCGCGGGCTCAGGCAATCCGCTGACCTCAGCCTCCCAAGGCGCGGGATTACAGGCTGAGCCACCGAGCCCAGCTGGTGGTGTACTCTTTTCTGTCTTAAGGTGAGAAGAATTTTTGTTTTAAGACTTTTAAGATCTTCAAGTAGAAATATAACGGACAGTACTTGCCCGGTCACTTGACCCTCAGCCCCAGTTTGTAATCCCAAGGGAAGAAGAAAATGTGGCAGGAGAGTTGTTCTTGCAGTGCTTCCAGATTTCAGCCTCTCTAGGGGAGCTTATCACACAATTTTTGTGCCTAGGAGAATGGGAGAACTTGTTCTCCTGTAACCAAAGGAAATATGCTGTGCTTATGCATTTATCACAGGGCCTGACCATTTGCTCTGCATTTCCTCTGCTCCAGGGCAAGCCTGCCTTTGCCCACAGAGCCTTGCAGCTATAAATTAGACAGAAGTGCAGTACTGAGGCTGTCCAAACGCAGGCAGGGTAATTGCTCTGGACAGGTTTACAATAGGGAGGTGTGAAGTGCTTGGTGGAGACCAGAAGCCAGGGAAGGGAGGATGTATTGAACTTGGGCAGCTGCAGGGCAGTGGGCTGACAGAGCTAATTGAAAACTATAGCCCTGGTGGCTTTTAATGGGAAAGGGAGCTGCGGCCTTGCAGCGGTTTCCTTTAAAGCAGGAAAGCAGCTTGTTGAGTTACTCTAGGAGTTGGAACTGAATCTCTGTAAACATTTAAAACCTTGGGTCTGGGTGTAGAGGGTCAGAGCTTCAAGTTTTTCTTTTTAATTTGCTACTCCTTAGTTCTATTCTAGATGAACTGAGTGGACAGAGGGGATTCGGGTGTTGGTGGAAAGCTTAAGAGAAGGCCTACAGGGATATATGGAAAACACGCTGACCCCCACCCTTGTAGGCCTCACTGAGTTAGGGAGACTGATCAATGTGCTGATGTCTCGAGACAAGTGAGATAATAACTACATGGTAGCCTCTGTTAGTCCTTTAGTCAGAATTCATGGTGCCAGGGCCTGGGAATCTGCATTTTAAACAACTATTAGGGAATTACTCTGGGGTCTTAAGTGTGAGAGCTGCTGCCCTAGACTGTGGTCTTGCCCAAGGCTCAGCTGCAAATCCTGGCAGTTTCAAGTCCTCACTTTGCTGCCTCCTGCCTTCCTCTGCAGTCACTTTGTATCAGGGACTTTCAGAACTCTGGCCCCAAAGGATTGTGTATTTCTTCAGTAGCCCAGCCTTTTCCTCCCTCAGGACCTTTGCCTGTGCTCTCCTCAGTGTGCCTCCTGGTTCTCTTTCAGGTCCTCTCTGGGAGGCCTTTCCCAGAAACCTAGGCAAAAGTGGGCACCTTTGTGTGCCAGAGAGCCTTTGACCGCTTGTCTTCCCCTCCTGCTTGCAGACTCCGAGGGCAGAATCTACCTTATTGACCTTTGTGGTCCTCCTGACCCATAGCAGGTGCTTAATAAACATCTGTGAGTGCCTTCATGTCCAAGCCAACTATGCGTGACCATTGGCTTTTCTGCCTCAACATTCTCTGGGGTACTGTTTCCTCGAGTCCCTGAAATTCCTGCCTACAAACACCTGTCAAGATAACTGTGGGTCACCAGTCCTACAGATCTGCCCTTTTGGGACTGAATCTGCAAGCATTTGGACCTGGGTGTAGAGGGTCAGATCTTCAAGTTTTTCTTTTTAACTTCTACTCCTTAGTTATTTTCTGTCCAACTGGGATTCACTAGCTGTGTTTTCAGGACCACCTGCACCCACTGAAATTAGTTGTGTATTGAAAACAAAAATACACCAAAAACTGAACTCGTCTCCATTTATTTCAGACTCCATGATAGCAACTTCTAGAAAGTCCTTTCAAAGGTGGGATATAAAAGGTGTGGAGATGGTGGAGGTGATAGGATCTTCCTTGAGATGTACAGTGGTTAATGTGTAATCTCTTTAACAAGGCTTATGTGGATGTTTATGTGGCCTTGCAGCTATTGCAGATTCATAAACCCAGACTGTGTAGCATGTGCTTATAGTAAGTCCGTGACTTTGCAGCTAACTCATACCCCCAAGGTTTTATTTTCCTCTGGTTAGAGCAACAACCAAAAACTGTTTGGTAATCCTCCTCCCCTGCAACGGGTTTGAGATTCAAATAGTGACTGAGGAAGGCTTTCTTAGCTCACCTCTCCTTTCCCTTGTCCCCAGCACACCCAGGCATGATTTTAGGTTTCTGCCTCTGGCTGTAACGTCTTAAAAAAACGAGAGAGTGAAGTTAAGTGAGTTCAAGAAAGAAAGGGGAGGGAGTTAGGATTGGTGACATACGCCTGTAATCCCAGCACTTTGGGAGGCTGAAGAGGGAGGATTGCTTGAGCTCAGGAGTTTGAAACCAGCCTAGGCAACATAGCAAGACCCTGTCTCTATTTTTAAAAGCTTTAAAAAAAAAGGAGAGACTAAGGTTTGAGGGGAGAGTGAATTGGTTCCTCTTCTTTTTCCTTCTTTTTAAAATTAATTTATTTTTTCTTTTTTAAAGATGTGGGGTACAATTCAGGGTTAGGTATACAAACATTGATTATGTAGTTGCCCTTTTTGATGAGGTGAGCCCCCCCCCCCCAGCAATTTCCCTCAACCGCCAATTCCACCCTCCCCTCCTCCATTTTTGAGGGTGACTGAGGTATAAAGATGTATCCTCATATAAGACATTCTGGTCAGAGGTCCAGGCAACTTGTCTCTTGGCTGAGGGTTATTTCACCCATACTAACTGCTTCATTGTGCTGTGGCATCTTTGGGGATTATCCATTTGGAGGGGCCAGAGTCAACGAGCATGGTCACAGTAATGTCTTATCAGCAAACCAGGATCATATTGTCCTTTTTTTTCCTTGCTAGAGGCAAAGTAAGGGTAGGAGTTTGGATATCGTGGAGGTCAGCAGACCCAGGTAGTAGTGTGTCTAGCTCAACAAATAACATTTTAAAGCCCAATCTGCCCCTAATGGCAACAGAAGCCATCAGTTGAAGAAACCAGCTGTTAAGTAAGAGCAAGAACAGGAGTGTTTGCACAGCCAACCTTTAAATTTTCTGATCCTTGATGAATGTTAGTTGGTTTGTGAATTATTAACTTCAGTGTGTGTGAGGAAATACTGGCTGTGTAAGTATATTTTTATGTAAGAAAAAATAAAACTGGCCGCACCCTTAGCTGCTACCATTTTGGGCTCAGTACTTGCCTGCTTTCCCTCAACAGGCATATTTAAAGCAGAGGTGGGAATGTTGTCTCCTCACAGACCACACGTGCATCATGTGTTAGAGCTCCTCAGTTGCCATCATGAGCTTGCTTAGTAGGGAACAGAAGTGTTCTGCAGCCTGCTGGGATATATAAGTGTGATGATACTTATCAGCCTGCATCAGGTATCCAGAATCCTAATGGGGGTTTTGGTAAGGATACCTGTCTAGTTGGGAAGAATTGTGTGTATGGGATCAGAAAACCAGGTTTAATGGACCATAAGAAACTGACTTGAGAAGTCTGTTTAATGTGACCTACTTGGCAATTTTGTAAAAGGGTTTTGAGGCAGGGTCTTTCTTTAATGTGTCACTGGAGAGGGAGACATCCTTCTCTAGTGCTTTGATTTCCATAGCGGTATGTCTCCTTGGAAGAAGCCAGCAGATCTGACTGAAGTGTGGCTTCCATCAGACAAGGGGACTTGAAGACTTTGAGCGACGGGGAACAACTTGGAGAAATCCATTTTTGAACCCAGTTTCCATGATGCACCTTTAGCAGTGCCTAGGGCCTCTTAAAGTTGACACTAATGGAAGTTTTTTCCTCTGGCTTTTGCCTGGGAAGGGACTGTATTTAGGCCTTTAGTTGGGAGAAGGGGAGGGCTAAGAGATGAAGGGGTGAAGGAGGAAGGAGTTTGGGGGAATTGGAACCGGTCATACAGGGCAGTTTGATAGCACAGGTCTTTTAGCTTCACATACCTTTGGGTATTGGTTACTGGATTAATCCTGCAGTGCAAGTCACACTTAGAAATGCCTGGGTGTGATTCTTGGAATTTGGTTACTCTACTGAGGGGCTAAGCTTTGCTCATTTCCAGTTCAGAAAACATGCATGCCATTGGAAGGAAAAAAGCAGGTGCTCTGTCTCCCTTCCCCACCTCTTCATTGTCCTCGCGTGCGATGCCATTTGATATCGGTAGTTCTGAAACACGTTGAATGCTTTATTCTCAGGCTGCTGGGATTATTGCTGACATAGACCGTGGTTCCTACTGCCAACCCCTTGTGTATGGAAATGGAAGAAAAGAAATTCAAGCTGTAAATGAATATCTATCTTGGGGCTTTGTAGTTGCAAATTATGTGAGTGAGTGAATTGAAAAGGTGCCTGATTTATACCATCATGACTACCTAGACTTTAGATAAATATTGACATCAGCAGTGTGACAGGCTTACCATTTGTCTCATGCCCCTAGGAATAAAAGACCTTTTCTTAGGCACTCGTGACCTTATTAACCATTCTGATGAGTTTGTGCAGGTGTTTTCTGCACTAGTTCCTTGGGTTTGAGAGTGGGTGGTTTTCTCTTTGTGCTTATGCAAGCTTAAAGCTAACCGAATCAAAGCTTGCTTTGGCTTATCAATCACGGTTGACTTTGCTGCAAGTAAATGTAGTTGCTAGCACAGTTTTGCAGAGTCATGCTTGTGTGGCCATGCGGACCAGACCTGGGATTAGAGCACCTTTTATTTACTTTGACAGATTTCAGCACTGAATGTGGGGAGTGAGGAGAAAGGAAAGCCTGCCTGGGGGAACATTGCTGGAGTGTAGGGTTGAGTCTGATTTATGAATGCCTTTTCCAACACTGCCCCCACCCACAACCGTACCTTGTTTGATACCCTATATCTCAGGGCATTGAACAGAACTGGCCTGATTCTGTTATTGTGAAGTATGCAGAAGCAAGTCACTCTTTCCTCTTCCACCACCTCCCTCCAAAGGTAGTGTACTTATTGGAGGGAAGTCATGGTGGAGTCACTTGATGTAGGGCAGGCAAGGTAGAGACTTTGACAAACTTGAATTTGATTACTCAGAAGATGGTGTGTTAATTCCATAACAAGTGTTAGGCAGCGAAGTCCTAGCTGTTCATAGGGCAGTTACCTCATTGGAGCTGATTGTGTGGATGTCTGGGTTTGGGCTGACTGATGCACTTGGATTTCCTCCTCAGATATGAAGATGCCCTGTGCATTGAATGACTCTGTTTCTCCCTCATGCACAGAGAGAATATGGAGAACTTAGAAAGTACACATGATGTTTTCTTAGGTTTCTGCCTGTAACAGACTCCAAAAGGAGGAGTCTTTTAGGATTTACTTTTTTTTTTTTTTTTTAAGCAGGATTTATTGAGAGGACAGAGCTTTCACAATGGAAGGGGACCTGAAGGGGATGCCCTACTTTTTTTTTTTTTTTTTGAGCTGGAGTCTTACTCTGTCGCCCAGGCTGGAGTGCAGTGGTATGCTAAAGGCCACTGCAGCCTCGATCTGCTGGGTTCAGGTGATCCTTCCGCCTCAGCCTTCCAAGTAACTGGAACTACAGGCACACGCCACCACACTCAGCTAATTTTTTGACTTATTGTAGAGATGAGGTCTCTCCAAGTTGCCCAGGCTGGTCTTGAACCCGTGGGCTCAGGCAGTCCTCTCACCTTGGCCTCCCAAAGTGCTGGGATTATAGGCATGAACCACTGCACCCAACCAGGATTAACTTTTGGTGGGGCTTTTCTTCACTTATGCTGGTGATTTGCTTTTTAAAAAAACAGACTTATATCTCATAGGGACCAGTATTCATTTTTTGGCTAAGGTATAGTTTAGCAAGTAGCATTTACCAGAATTTACTGCTAGAATCCACTTTTTAAGATGCATCTTTTTAGCTGGGCTCGGTGGCTCAGCCTGTAATCCCGCGCCTTGGGAGGCTGAGGTGAGTGGATTGCCTGAGCCAGTGGGTTCGAGACCCGCCTGGGCAAGCGAGAC
>CAUYQG010290658.1:0-15784 GCA_963574415.1 Tarsius wallacei
AGAGAGAGAGACAGAGAGAGAGAGAGAACTTCTGCTCGTGGGCACCCGTGTGGGCAGAGCGTGGAAGAGGATCTCGATTCCAAACTCTTGTCAAAATTGTGTGTGATGTCGGTCTCCTGGAGGGTAAACTTGAGAAGTCCAGGGCTCATCAGTCCCAATTTGGAGAAGTGTGATTGCCCTTCTTGAAACCTTGTGTGTGTGTGTGTGTATGTGTGTGTGTGTGTATGGAGATTTAAACTTGGGGTGTGAGTTAATTCATCACTGGGACTATTTGTGATAGTCTTTTACAGGATAATCAAGAAATACTCAGAATAATCAAGAAAAAGAGAAGTTGGCACAAAGCTAGAGAAAAGTGTCATCATTAATATTTGATGACAGCTGAATGCACTTTTGGGAAAATCAGGAAACCTGGCATTCCACTGGGCTCTACCAAGAAATAGGCACAGGGTTTTGGGTAACTCACAATTCTCTTAGCGCATCCTTTCTTCTTCTGGGGTTTGGTGGCATGTGGACACTTTTCCTCTTACCTAAGTCCAGATGGACAAGATGCTTTTTAGAAGCTAGAATTCTATGAAATCGACGCCCTATAATAACAGCTCCACCACCTTATATTTGTATTTCTGTTATATTAAGGGACCAGCACAACTCACTGAGTTAGAGAGAAAAGATAGATTTAGCACAGGCTTTTATTTGTTGCTTTCTAATATAAAGGATGGGCATCTGGGAATATGAAGTTTAGAGACAGTTTCCTCTGCACTCACACTATTTTTATGGTCCTGTTAAGTGGCAAGAATGAGTCAGTAGCATCAAAATGAAGTGGGAGAATGCATGAAGAAAATTTATTTAAGTAAATTGAAGCCATACATGTCAAATCTAATGATAATACCTTGACTTGGAATGCACATGTGCAAAGAAGAAGCACTGCTACATAGAAGCAGAAGAAGCCAATGGCAATTTCATCGATAGCATTGACCTTAGAGTAAAATGTCTTCCTCTTTGAATGGGTAGAGACTAGGTCCCTGCAGCTTGTTATTTGGTTAACTCACGTGAGTTTTAATCGCCAACATTGAAAACCCAGTTTGGCAGTTCCTCTCCTTCACTCTGCCAGAGCTAGCTGACATGCTGCCAGTATGGAAGCAGGAGTTCTTGGGTTGGGGGTCATCTTGGGGATGAGGCAGAGCTAAGTTTGAACTCTGACTTTTCCATATTTTGCTTTGTGATTGATCCCGGGCAAACAATTTAACTTTCCCAAGCCTCAGTTTCTTCATTTATAAAACAGGCCTAGGAAAAGTAAGACCTGCCCAAATGGGTAGGTATGTGGATTAGTCATAATATAAACTACCAGGGAACTGGTGCTGACTTTTACAAGAAGGGAAATGAATGTGTATTGAATCAATACTATGTGCCCCATATTAGATTAGTCAGTTTCAAACGTGATTTCATTTCATTTTCCCAATTGTATTGTTTTTCTAGGACTGCCATAATAAGTTATAAAAAACTTATTGGCTTGAAACAACAGAAATTTATTCTGTCTTAGTTCTGGAGGCTAGACGTCCAAAATTAAGGTGTCAGCAGGGCCATGCTCCCTCCAAAACATCTAGGGGGAGGATCCTTCCTTTTCTTTTTCATTTTTTGTAGCCCCAGGTATTCCTTGGCACCACACCAACCTCTGTCTCTGTCTTTACATGCATCTTCTTTCTGTGTCTGTCCCCATGTCCAAATTCCCTATTCTTATCAGGAAACCATTATTACTGGATTTAGGACCCATCCTAATTCTGGATGATGTCATCTTGACTTGATTATATCTGCAAAGACCTGATTTCCAAATACGGTTACATTCACAGGTTCTGGGCAGGCACGAACTTTTGAGAGACACCATTCAGCCCAATATACTTGTACCAACATCCCTGTGAACTTGTTTAATCACAACATTAATGCCATGTCAGTGTAAGAGCAGAAGGTAAAGACAGGATAATATGGGTTCAGAAAAGACTAAAAGGTTATTTAATTCAACTAACCTATTTGAGGGTTTATATACCAAACTATGGTAGTGAAGAGTAGGATTCAAAGGTACCTTATTTATACATGGCATTTACCTAGAAGACAAGACAATCCAGGGCCTGGGATTTCTTCAGGTTTCCCAAACAAAACCTGTTCCAAACTGATTTGTTGATGTTGCTTTCCTCCCTTTTTGCTGCCCTACCAACACAATGCAAAACACATGAAACAACAAAAACAATAACAGCAACAAAGATCGTCTAACAACTTTCTAGTCCTTATCACCCAGTTTTATAAATTATTTCTTCTACCTATGTCTCTAAATATGTGTGTGTGTGGGTGTGTGTGTACTTTTTTTTTTTTTTTTTAATCAGGGTCTCACTCTGTTGCCCAGGCTGGAGTGTAGTGGTGTGTTCATGGCTCACTGCAGACTTGATCTCCTGGGCTCAGGCAATCCTTCCATCTCATCCTCCTGAGTAGCTGGGACTATAGGCGTGTACCACAATGCCTGGCTAATATTTTTATTTATTTATTTTTGTAGAGATGAGATCTTGCTATGTTGTCTAGGCTGGTCTTGAATCCCTGAGCTCAAGTAATCCTTCTGCCTTGGCCTCCCAAAGTGCTGGGATTATAGGCATGTGCCACTGCACCCAGTTTCTAAGTATGTCTTGATAGATTCTTCTTTCTATCCTTATCACTGCCACCACCAAACTTCAAGTTGTCATCTCTCACCTAAATCACTAGCAAAATTTCCTAGCAAGGCCCCTAGGTTCCTTGCCTGGGCCTTCTAATCCTTTATCCAGAGCAGATAAGATTATGCCAATTCCCTGCATAAAATGCCACCCACACATCTGGGACTGATTCCAGAAACTCCCAGAGCCTTGGATACGTGGCCAGCCTCTTTTAGAACATCTCTTTCTCTTGCTGCTGTCACATTGACCCTCTGTGTCTTGAACATCCCAAGAAGTTCCCTGTATATTTTACCAGTCCAAGCTGTACTTATCCTATGGGCTTCCTTGACCTCTCTTCCCCACCAACCCAACCCTCTCATCAGTTCTCTACTTTTCTTCCACACCACTTATCTTGGTTTGCAATTGTCTGTTTATTTGTTTGGCTATCTAATGTCTTTAAACTCTATGATGACTGTTCGTTTTATGCCTTATATGCAGAAGAGGCTTAATACATGTGTGAATGAGTGAAGAAATGAATACTCTACCTCATAGCATTTTCCTGTGCCAATGGAAAGATCTGATTTTTAGAAGGGTTTTTTTTGGGGGTGGGGGGGTTAGCTAACTTATATAGAAAGAGCAATTTAGAACCTTATTCTGACTTCAAAAGAGGAGTATTCTTGGCCTTTAACAAATGCATCTTTTAAGAATTAGTTTTAGGCTAGCAGTTAAGAATTAAGTCAAAATTTTTTAACAACTGAAGCTTTCGTAAAAATTCTTGTCAGTCAACAAATATTCTGCAAATATTCATTGCATGTGTATCTATGCCTTGCTAAGCCTTTGGAAGACAAGGGTAAATCAGACTTTTAGTCTTCTGGAAATTAATAATAAGCAGTAAGTAATGATCATTATGTATGATAATAAATATATAATATACTTAATTATTTATTGAGCCTCTGTTATGTGCCAGATTCTCTTTAGTCTCTACTCATAATTGTCACTACAGCCCTCTAACATTTCCCAATAGCATAGTACCCTATGCTTATCAGTAACATATTTGATTAATTAACAATTAGTAGATATTGTTATCCTGATTGCTTAAATTAGGAAACACATGTTTATCTGAGGAAAAAGGAATTTGCTCATATATAAAAGAGCATGCAATTACTTTTTGCATATATCTAGGTGGTCTCTTATTTAAAAAACCATCCTGACTGTTGTCTCTGGTATTAAGAGACAAATTGCTCTTTATATGGAAAAAAGTTCCTGGTGTGTTTCTGTCAAAATTTTGAATTGTTTAATTTGTCTTGTTTAATCTAAATGAGAGGTGATTTTATGTCTCTCATTGAGAGTCCTTCTGGTGGTTTTGAATAGCAAGACTGAGTACCCGAGGGAAATGAATGTAGTTCAACACAAGAACACATTGTCACATTTTGAATTTCTAAGGTGAATTCAATTTCATGTCTTTTGATTATTCTCATAGAAAGGTGATTTTTGAAAATAAATAATATTATTTTAATGCATATGTTTAAATAAATCTTTTCAGATAAATAACCAAAAATCAAACAGCATGCTTTGATTTTGCTTAAAAGTGATAGATGCCCAATTGAATCAACTAAAACCTAAAGAAACTAAGAAGAGATTTCAGTAAAGTGCTTGGTTGTAAAATACATGTTTGAAAATCAGTGGCTACCCAAAATGCTAGCATTTACCCACTAAAAAATAGAGTGGAAAATGATTCTATTCATGAATCCCCAAAAATATAATCACTTAGAAAAAATAGGAAAGCTACATAAAATACTTGGGGATAATAAAAAGTATATGAGAGACTGTAGAAAGCTATACAATTTTACTTAGACACATGAAGTAAGAAACAGACAAGTGAAAACCCCACCTTATGCTTGGGTTGAAAGATGGATATTATGAAATGGTTACTTTTCCCAGATCAGTTATATAGTTTTATTATGTAGTTTTATTTGTAGAGACACGGTCTCACTATGTTGCCCAGGCTGGTTTAGAACTCCTAGGCTCAAGCAGTCCTCCTGTCTTGGCCTCCCAGAGAGCTGGGATTACAGACATGAGCCACTGCACCCAGCCTATATAGACTTATTATATTGGAATTTTGGAGGACTTGACAAAATTATTCTAACATCCACTTGGAAGAACAACTATATGAAAGGGGAAGAAAATGTTTCAAAAGAGTAGCGGCGATGGGGGTGGAGTTGAGTCGTAGGAAATGTGGGTCAGGGATGAGGTTGTAGAGACAGTGGAGGAGGTGGAAGCTGGAGGGTAGAGGTGGGTGGGGTGGTGGTGGTACATGTAGGTGGTGAATGAGGGTATGGGGGTGATAGAGGTGGGGAGGTAGGAGGTAGGTAGATGGGGGAAGCTGTGGTGGTAGTGAGTTGCCCTTGCAGAAACAAAAATAAATTTCATCATCGAACCACAATCATTATAGCAATGTAGTACTGATGTAAGCATTGATTAATAGCTCAATGGAATAGAATAGTCTGGAAACAGACTTAGGTAGTTTTAGAAACAGAAATGTGATGAAGAAAGCATTATGAAACTATGGAATATTTGACAGAAACGTCAAGAAAATTGGTCAAGTATGTAGAAAACATTCTACTAAGAACCTCTGTAAACATGACACTCCAAACTAAATTCCAAACAAGTGAATAAGTTTGTATGTGAGGTGAAAAGCAAAGCTAGAAAAAAAATATTTAGCTAATTTTAGGGGAAGCACTTTCTAAATATCAAATTAGGTTTGGTGCAGTGGCTCGCAGCTGTTAATTCCAGCACTTTGGGAGAATGAGGCAGGAAGATTGCTTGAGCCCATGGATTCAAAATCAGCCGAGGCAACATAGCTTGAGACATGTCTCTACAAAAAAATTTTAAAAATTAACTCAGTGTGGTGGTACATGCCTGTAGGCCCAGATACTCAGGAGGCTGAAGCAGAAGGATCGCCTGAGCCAGGAGGTCAAGGCTGCAATGAGCTTTGATTGTGCCACTACACACCAGCCTGGGAAACAGAGTAAGACCCGGACTCAAATGAATAAATAATCAACAGAAAGAATCACAAAGAAAAATATATATTTGAATATGTTTTAAACTTCTTTAGGCAAAAATATACATTTTAGAATTCATTTAGTTGCAAAATGTAATCATGGAGAACAGTATTAACACCAAGCATGACAAGACAGTTAATATAATAATAGCACAGAAGAACTCCTGAAAATTAGTAAGTAAACAATAACAGTGGAATAGAACTGTCTAAATATATGAATAAATAATAAAGAAGTAAGAAATAGGCAACCTCTTCAGATTCCCTTCCACTGTGGGGGCTTTTCTGTCCTCTCAATAAATCCTGATTTCTCACTTAAAAAAAATAAAAATAAAAGGAAGAAATAAAAAGACCAATACACATATTCAGCAATTTTTCTTGTGATTAACACAGAAATGCAAATTAAAATAAAAAGGAAGTTCTGCATTTCATGAATTAAATGAGTAAAAACATATAAAAATATAAACTCAGTACTGCCAAAGATGCTGTAAGAAGGATATTCTCATTTACTACTGGTGGGAGGGTTACATGATATGACCTTCCTAGAGAGCAGGTTTAAAATATCTGTCAATAGTTTTTATAAGTTCAATTTATTTGACACAACTTTATCTTGCTTTTTACTTTATTTTATATTTATTTTTGTTTTTTGCTAAGGAAGTAGATACAGGCAACATTTTAAATTGAGGATTGTTTCTTATAATATATTTTATGGTTTAAAAAAGTTTAAAACCACCTACATGACTATAAATTAGGGGCTGGTTAATAATAGTTTAAGGTGCCAAGATAATAGACTATAGGTATTAAAGGTGATCATTTTGAAGTTTGTGTAATGACATGTAGCAACCTTCACCACAATTTTAAGTGGAAATAACCAAAAGGCACTACTGCATACATTGTATCATTAATATGTATTTTGTGAAATAAAAACATCATGTAGGGGTGTAAAAAACTAGAACAAAAACAAATAGGTAATCTCTGGTTGGGAGAAATATGAATTGTCAGCCAGGCTCGGTGGCTCAGCCTGTAATCCCAGCATTTTGGGAGGCTGACGCGAGTGGATTGCCTGAGCCCACAGGTCAGCCCAGGCAATTTGGCCATACCTCGTCTCTGCAATAAATAAAAAATTAGCCAGGTGTGGTTGCGCACACCTGTAGTTGCAGCTACTTGGAAGACTGAGGTGGAAGGATTGCCGGAGCCCAGCAGGTCGACTGTGAGTGTGCCACTGCACCCCAGCCTGGACGACGGAGTGAGACTTCAGCTCAAAAAAAAAAAAAGAAAAAAAGAAATATGGATGGTCTTTCTTTTTTTTATATACACTTGTGAATTTTTCCAAATTTTAGTCAATGATAACATATGGTTTTATGAATCAGAAAAAACCCTACTATTTTATAAATATGGCTGTGATACACATTCAGGTCATAATTATTCATGTATGTAACAAATATTCATTGATTATCTGTTATATTAGGGGCTCTGCCAAGTGTAACAGCAATGACTCTTAGTTTGCATGCAAATGAAAGAAACTGCCTAACTTGAGCAAAAGGAATTTACTGGAAGGATATCAGGTAGCTAAAATAATTGCCAAGAATGTGGGGGGATGGTGAATCCCCCCAAATAAGCACACATGCACCAAAACAAGCTTGGAAGCAGACAAGAAGCTAGTCAGCTCCAGGGTCTAGATGTTAGGCACCTGAGAAACAGGCTGCAGCCAAGAACAGTTTACTCATGGCTTGGCCACAATTCACTGGTTGTTAAGGGTGGGGCTTGCCTCCATACTCAGCCCAGTCTGCACCTAGTGGGCAAGGCATCTTGATTAGCAGTCTGGTTGTCCCTTTTAAATGAAAGGAACATGAAAGATGTGATGGGTGCTAAACAGCTAAAACCAATTCAAACCAAAACAAAAAGAATATAAATGTGCATTACCCTGGGACTTGGATGCAAACAGGGTTGAATACCAGTGTCCCTCCTGCCCCTCCCATAGGGAACATTTGCTGGGCTGTAGGAGTTTCACATAAAGTTCACGGTATAACATTCACTGTGATGTGCATCTTTAAAAAGGTGCAATACGGGTGCCCCACATGAGATACTTTTTCATCCTGGAGTCAGCAGTGATGTGTCAGAAAGAATATGGCTTTCCAGCTTGACCAGCAGGGGTTTTGAAGGGAAGAAATTTGGAAATAGATCAGGCACGAATGCAGGTCTACGCTTCTTTTTTCCTGAATTCTCATGCAATTGGCAAGTCCTTGTAGTCATGTTTGAGTTTATTCCACCATGAATACTAGGCTCTTGGTTCAAATAACTTTGGTGCATAATACTAAAACATCATTCTTAGATCAGTTTATATTCTTACTGCAATTCTCATCATAAATAAGAAATGTTGTGACTATCTAGGTAATTTAATATTCATGTTATTGCTTTTATAACTCTTTATAAACTTTTCTGTGAGGAAAGATAACTTGTAAATGGAAGGAGGGAAAAGGATAATTACTCTTTAATTGCACTAAAAGCAGGACAGAGAAAATCTTAAATTAGCAAGAGAGGCCCCAGCTTTGGTCACTGCATATAAGGCTCTGCTACTATGCACTCCAACCTCTTTGCACCTGGACAACCATGCAGAGGAGCATGGCACCCGTCAAAGAGCCCACATGCCCCCTGGAGCCCTGCGCCATCTTCTGGGCTCTTCACTGCAAATCTGGGAGCTTGAAATTCCCTGCTCATAGGGTTCCTGGCCCAACAAGGACTGAAGAAAGACTGTAATTAGGAAATATAGCTTGGATATGTAGATTTTGAAGTCCACATCCAGGTGCTAAAGGTCTGGGTGGAAAGAGAAAAGGATAGGGGAGGGGACGGAAGCTAATTCTTCTGCTTTGTCATGTTTTGGAATTCAAGTATTCTAAAGTTAAACTTGGCTTCCAGGTGGCTATGAAGGCATATTTTTCAAGCCAGGAGGCTAGAATAGATTTAATTTAGCAACTTTTAGCTTGATTTATAATATTTAAATATTTAGATTTACAATATGTGGGACTCCATGTGCACTCTTGTCCCTCAGATGTTGGGATCAAGTCTGCTCAGGTAACTATTTGAGAAAGGTAACGCTCAGTTGTTCAGTCACACACGCATAATTAGCTAATCATGCAGCAGCAATGTAGATGATGAGAAAAATAAAGTACAGTTCTGTGATGATAGCTAACATATTGAACAAGATGTGTTATGTCTAAATATTTTACATGTGTATATTAATTAATCTTCATAAGAGCACTATAAAATAGGTCACTCAAGGCAAAATAGCTTGTAGTTAGATAGAGCAGAGAAGCAGAGTCAAACCCGGGATCATCTGCATTCAAAGTCCATAAATACTGTGGTATACAGCAACTCAATGGATAAGAAGAGAAGTTTTGTTTGGAGTCCTTGAACCTTCAATAATTTAAAAATCACTGGATTAATCAACTCACTTTGACTTTCCAATACTCTCAAATTCTCAGATTCAGCGTTTCTGTTCACGCAGATTTCCTCATGAAAAGGGAAAGTAAATGCATTGACTGCCTTGCTGTGTTCAGTATTATGATTCACTGAATGATCAAAACCAAAAATCAATATTTGATTGCTTGTATAAGAAGTAAATTTAACTTACATTTAAAAATAGCTGTCCAGTTGTGGGATTTCCTTTGCCAATTTTCAAGCAGAATTGCCCTTTGTGTCATGGTGATAAACGTAAATGGGTAATGAGGAATACCTTGTTTCTCCTTGAAAGCACTGGTTCATAGCCCTACACCTCTATTACCCCACTATCCAACCAAATCAGGATGACTTTATGCAAGCAATATTGTCTTCATCATCCTTTTGTTTTGTTTTGTTTTGTTTTGAGCCAGGGTCTCACTCTGTCTCCCAGGCTGGAATATGGTGGTATGATCATAGCTCACTGCAGCCTAGACCTCCTGGGGTTGAGGCCGCCTGCCTCAACCTCCCAAGTAACTGAGAATACAAGCACATCACTCCACTCAGCTAATTTTGTTGTTGTTGTTAGAGATGGGATCTCCCTATGTTGCCCAGGCTGGTCTCAAACTCCTGGTCTCAAGCAATCCTCCTACCTTGGTCTCATAAAGTACTGGGATTACAGGTGTGAGCCACCATGCAGTCCCATCATCCTTTTGATAACAACTTACAGCATGAGAGAAAGAGAGTGAGTGTGAGAGTGAGAGAGTGAGCGAGATAAACTCACACTGTTGGTCTCAAATATAAGATCTCTGATAGATGCAATGGTTATTAGCTTCATTTTCGATTAAAATTCAAGGTGGATATGCTATTTAAGAAACTCTTTGCTATATTCTAGATGAACATCATGTGTTTGCTTCTAAGGATGGTCATTTGAGTCATGCAAATAGTGTCTGTGTAATACTAGTTTTCTAGCTAATTGTTTTTAACTGTCAACGGAGTTGCCCTCTTTACCTAATCTCCTAGCTATGTAGCAATTAGCTGACCCAACAAGTGAACTTCCTGGAAGAGTAGAAAATTTATACTCCATTTGGCTAAAAGAATGATTCTTTCTCTAAAGTAGGAACAGTTGCTATGTGGGCATGATTTAACCTCTAAAAATAAAAACTCTGATGGGGGGCGTTTAAAAAAAATCTTACAGAAACAGAGCCTTGAGCTTTCTTTATTCCTATGATTTTAAGGACAATGTTCTCTCCTCTTTATGCTTTAGAGATATGGAAACAAACCAAAAAAAATTTCCAGTAATATCTGAATAACAGCTATTCATACCTTGGAGTTAAATAGTGGTTTATTTACTCCTTTATGAGGGTTTTAAAAGGTAACAGCTACCTCCAAGTTGTATCCTGTCTTCTTACTGCTCCACATAGAGTCTACTCTCTCTCCCCTCACTGCCAAGCAATCTCGAAATCTCAACTTTAAAAAACTTTTTTGGCATATTCCCTTCCCTGTCTCCACTGCCACTCCTGACATTTTTCAGTTAGATATTTTGCCAGCCTCCAATCTCTTTCTCCTTCATTTCCACCTCTAAAATGAAGATCTAAACTCCCGAGTGTCACCTCCGTATTGAAAACATCCTACCCAGCTACCATCTCCCTCCAGCCTCCAACTTCTCCCACATGGTTCTGGGTAGTTCCTCTCAGATATTCATCAGAGTGTTTTGTAGATCTTTTCTTCCTTGTCCCCTTTCTTGCACTCCATTGGGAACTCTTCTAATGCAGGTATCATATTTCTTCATCTTTGCATTCCCAGCATCTGGCTTTATCCTTGCAAATGTCAGGTCTTTAATAAATGTTTATGAATGAGTGAATATTATTCAGGCTAAAAAGTTTGAATACAAATGCAAAAGGGTAGTGCCATGATTAAAAATTCTGGAGCAGAACCTAGAAATGGTCTAATCTATTTCACTAAAAAAAAAAAAAAAAAGCTCCACACTAATATTAGTTTTCTATTTTCTATAAATGAAAGACAAGAAGAGGGGAAAGAGTAATACCGCTACCTGTTTCTGGTTGTGTATAAAGCAGAGATTCTAAACAAACTGAAAAGGGAGAAAGCGATGAAGCAAGTCAAAAGCTAAGAGCCAGCTTTCCAACAATAGAGTAAATGAACTGATCTTCTTGAAAAACATTAAGAATAATTATTTGATTACTAGAGGTGACTAACACCTACTGCTCTCTTGCCCCAAACCTGGTATGAATATGCTTGAATGGTGTTGTGGTTCTTGCTTGAACACCAATTGATGTTTACACTGAAAGCTGGAGTTTTATTCAGTTCTGCCCAAGTCTTTGGCACCAGTGTTTCCATAGTAACAAATGTACTATGAAATGAGGAAGAAATAGGAAGGTTTGGGAGGGAAATAAATCAAAGTAAATGGTCCAAGTGAGGGGTTCCCCAGTGTGAGTCTCTAGGGCTTTTCAGGCTTCTGGTCAGATATGTTTGTGGCGGGATTCTCAGAGACAGAAGATTCTAGTGTGATAACTGCAAGGAATTTTGAAGGCAGTATATTGGTACTCTAGGACAGCAGTTACCTTGTGTACTTCAGTTTGAATTTCTAAGGCAAATACCTGTGTTGAGATACTAGGAGTCTACCCTAGCTGAAAGAATCACTTGCCACCTAGATCCCACTATAATCACTGGGAATCAGGATATAAAACCTACAGACTTTATATTTGCAAATAATTGAACTATCCTTTTAATATTGGAAGATGTAGAAACTGAATTCTACTGGGCCCTAAATGTTTTATTTTGTCAACTTAGAGCAGAGTTTCCAATGTTGTAGCCTAGATGTGTTCTGCTTGGCACATATAGGATGAGATTTCCCAGAAAAATTCTGATTTCTGACTTCTTTTTTGTGTGTTCCTTTTAAAAAAAATAAGCCATTTAGTCTACGATAGTCTTCTTCAAAAAATCATGTACACACAGAGAGTTGCAAAATTTGTCAACACCGGCCGTTTCTTCATGGCAACAATCCACAGTAGCTGAGCAGCAACTCCCGCTACCAAAGATGGATCATGAAGCCTTTTCTTTGCCACAGACCCTATAATTCCCTACTACAAATCATCAGGCCATTTTAACTTGTTTATGGTACCTTCTTGGTCCTTGAAGTCTTTTGCATTTGTTGCTTGGATTGGACAACAGAATGGGAAGACTGCTCTGTTATTGGATCATTTTATCCTTATGTATGGTGTCTTCTTAATTTTACTTCCTGAACATAGGGACTAATTTATTTAATAATTTGAATATAAGGCAAATGACATTTTAGAAAGATGCCTTGAAAAATGTTCATCCCAGAGAAAAGAATTGAGAGGTAAGACTTGATGTTGGTATAAAGTTTATTTAAAAGGGTAGAGCTTGGGGATATTTGGTGGAAATATTTACATGGCTAGATTGGTTTCAGCAATTAACTTTCAAAATATTTTTTCAATACTGGACAATTATAAAAAATTTCCTCTTGTGTTTTATTTGAATTACATTGAAATGGAAAAAAAAATCATATGGTCTTGAGCTTGCTGCTGGTAGGGATAATCAAAACTCAAAAGGATGGTTTCATATTTCATACGATATTATCATCTGGAATATATAAAACATTCACAGTGCAACTATGCCCACAGCAGTGAAGTAGAACCTTATAAATGATATGCATTCTATAGAATGGCTGGAAAAGTCTCAAAATCAATATTGGGATCACCCAGGGTGACTAAGAATAATGATATCACTGTACCTTACAAAAAAGTAATGAAAAACAAATGAGATAGAAAATTCCAGAGTCTTCCCTAGAGTTTTTGTTTGCTTGGGATAGAGGGATGATAGGAGTGGCTTCCCATTTCTTTTCAGACCCCAATTTTATTTTAAACACAGAGCACAGCCCACCCATTGAAAAGGGTTCTCTTTTCTACATGGACCAGGGTGTGCAATGACTATAGATGTTGTTATTGGAAGGAGTGCTGCCCCCGGTGTGAGATGGTCAATGATGACAGGTTCTTGTGTCCACGTTTGGAATGAATTCACAAACAGACACCCAGGGAGGCAGGGTGTGCAAGTAACTTTATCAAGCAAAGAAGAGGACTCGCTCAAGAAAGAAGAACAGGCAGAAACAGCTTACAGAAAGCTTCTGCTTCTGCACCCAACTGTTGTTGAGCTATAACTTTCATTTTTAGAGTGTTGAGGAGTGGATTTGGGGGTGGCCTTTTCTTAGACATGAACGGGGTTAAGGCTGGGTCTCTGTTATTCCTCCCTCACGTTGGGTAGGGTAGTTTCAGGCCTTATTAGGTCAGATAGGTACTGTCATGGTGACAGGTGTCTGATAGAAATGGGAGGCTTTTCTAGGGTAATTTTATGTTACTAATATTTCAATGAAGGTAAAACTAGGTTATGGTTATCTTAGGTCAACCTTGGCTATTGACCTATTGTGCATACTCAGGGGGCCTCTAAGCTTGTTCCTGCCTTGATGATTGGCTCTCAACCACATGCATCCCTGGGATAAATGGACTACAGTGTTTCAAATGTACCTGATAAGAGTCCAACATTTAGGTTGGTGTGAAGTTTCTTACAGCCAGGCTGCTGGCTTGTATGTGTGGTTCTACCATAGCTACTGCTGCATTAATGAGCTTGGAACTTTCCTACAACCCTGAAGTTTTCCTAGTCTAACCTGCCTACTCTATCAGATGCTACAGTAAAACATAAAACCTTTGGTTCTAAGTTAGTCACTTGAGTGGTAAGATTATAATAAGTAAAGATAATCGAGTCTGTCTACAAGGGTGGCATCTGTTTACTTCTGCTTTGTCCATTGACAGGCTAAATAAAAAAATAGGAAACATATATTACATAATCATTCCCAAAGAGTCATTTGTCCATTCAGCAGATGAACATTGAGAACTACTATGGGTTTTTTTGGGGTGGTACTTAGCATAATGGGGCACAGCAATGAACATAGCAGATAAAAATTCTTCCTATGGAAAAGGAGATGGACAGTAAACAATAAACATAATAAATAAATGTATAAAATGCCAGAAGGCCACTTGAACCCTCATAGAATAGAGTAGGATAAGGGAATCAGAAGGGTTGGGATGGGTTGTGATAAAGGGTGTAATTTTAAATAGGGTGATCAGAATAGACCTCATTCAGAAGGTGACATTTGAAGGAGGGGAGGGAACTACCCATGCAGATACACATGGAAGAGCATCACAGGCAGAGAGAATAGCTGGTGCAAACGTCTCAGGGTAGCAGAACACTTGGCTTGTTTTAGGAAGTGAAAGAGGGGTCAGTGTGGCTAGAACAAAGTGAATGAAGGAAAGAACAGACGAAGATGAGATCGGGGAGGTGAGAGGTCAAATCACATGGGGCTTTAGAGGCTGAGGTAAACAATGTGGACTTCACTCTGAGCAAGATGGGTAGCCATTGAAGGGATTTGAACAGACTACAGAATCTGATTTATATTTTACAAGAGTCATTTTGGCTCCTTTGTTGAGAGGAGCGAGATGTGGAAGCAGAGAGACTGAACAAGAGAACATCGAGAGAAAATAATTCAGGCAAAAGATGATGGGGATTTGACCAGGCTTGCACCTATATTTGGTCATTGGAGTGGTGAGCTGTGACCCAATTCTCATATATTTTGAAGGTAGAGTTCATCATGATCGGATATGGGTTGTGAGAGAGAGAAAAGTCAAAGGTGACTTCAAGGTTTGACTTGAGCAACTAGAAGACTAGAATTTCCTTCAGCCAAGAAAGGAAAGAGTGGGAAAAATAAGTTTCTGGGGAAAAATCAGGAGTTTGCTTTTGGATACTAGACATCCAGGTAGATATCTACTCCCACAGTGGAGATGTTGAGTAGTTTGCATGACATTTGAGTTTGGAGTTTAAGAGAAAGGTCTGAGCTGGAGGTGTGGGACTCAACATTTAGATGGTGTTTAGAGTCAATAAATGAGATAACATCACCAAAGCAAGTGGGTTTGGATATAGAAGGAACCCAAGTACTAAATCTTGGGGAGCTCCAAAATTAAATTTGGTTAGAAAAGTTAGATTTATAAATTTATTTTCTTTAAGGATAGAGCACTTGTTCTTATATATTGTTGTTTTATAAAGAGTTTTTTATTGGAATTTAATTTCCACAAACATCTCTCTATTTTTTTTAAGACTGAATAGTATGTTATTGTGTTTATATATGACATTTTAGGTTTTCTCCTAATTTTTATTTTATTTTAAACATATGGAGTACAATTCAGGTTTAGGTATACAAGTGGTCATCGTACAGGTAAAGTTTGGGCCTCCCTTTGGTCCCCACTTTGCCTGGTTTGAGATCAGGTACCCTTATTGATGTTGTGCCCCCTTTCCTCCCCTGGCAGTATCCTGCTACTGCCAATCCCTTTCTTGTAGTATCATGGTAAATGTTCACTGCCAATTACTTTCTTAAAGTATTATGGTAAATGAATGAGAACATGTGGTACTCTGCTCTTTGTTTCTGTGATAGATCACTGAGTATGATAGACTTTAAATCCATCCAAGTTGCTGTGAGGTTCATATATTTGTCCTTCTTTATTGCTGCATAATATTCCATCATGTATATGTACTA
>CAUYQG010290660.1:0-43463 GCA_963574415.1 Tarsius wallacei
GGCGATCCTTCCGCCTCAGCCTTCCAAGTAGCTGGAACTACAGGCGTGCACTACCACGCCCAGCTGATTTTTTGATTTATTGTAGAGATGAGGTCTCACCAAGTTGCCCAGGCGGGTCTCGAACCCGCGGGCTCAGGCAATCCACTCACCTCAGCCTCCCAAAGGTGCGGGATTATAGACTGAGCCACCGAGCCCGGCTCTGGCTTTATTATTTTTAACTTTTATTTTTTTAATCACTGCTTAACTTTGCTTTACCAGCTAGTGGTAAATATATTAGGAAGCAGAATTCATCAAGGATGGTTGCACCCTCCCCTTGTAGAAATCTTGGAATCAAACACAGTTATCTGTGTCCCCATTAAACCTCATGTAAACTTCTAATATAGCAACTTTCACAGTTTAATATACATATTCCTCTTCTAAACAGCAAGCTCTTCAAGGGCAGGAATAGGTGTCTTAGCCATCATTTTATTTCTAGCCTTGAAATCTTACCTGGCACAGAGTTAATCTTCAGTAACCACTGACTGAATGACTGAATCAGTCAGCATTGCCAAGGATAATTATAATCAACCTCACTGAATTCTTTACTGTCATTTTATAGCACTTTCTAACTCAGTATTTCATAGACCCATAGGACATAAGAGCTGGAATGATTATTAAACGTGATCTAATTTCCTTTTTTGTGTATGAAAGAAAGCTGAGATCCATAGAAAGGATTGATTTGCCAAAGGACACAGAGCCAGTGCCTGGCAGAGCTGGGCCTAGAACTCAGGATGCTTTGTGGTCAGGATGCCTATACCGTGCCACTCCTTGCACTGCCCATTGACCACTCAGCCATTTTTCTCCAACAATTAAATGTGTTATGTGGTTGATGATGCTGTGTTTCACACTACAGCTCCAAGGACTTTGCTTCTTGGTATTTATAGTATTTAGTTGGGTTATCCTGAAGTAACATTTTCCTAGCTAAGGCTGATATCTAATATAGCCAGAACGTTCCTAAAGTTTTAGACTATAGATTATATGATGCAAATAACTTTTCTACTCATAAGTTTAGTAATTTCACAATAACACATAGTAGTGATGAGAAAAATTACCCCCAGCCGCATAAGTTTATAAATTACATGCAGTTTCTTGAAAGGCTATTCTAAAAAGTATGCACTAAGTATCATCATTTTGAACTGACTTGACAGTCATGAATAAGTGGTTGGCCTTAGTGGCCTTTCAGGGAGGAAAAACAGTGCAGAATAGCAAAGTAACCAGTTTGTTAAGTTAGAAGAACTAAATTAATAGACAGATTACTGACTGTGGAGGCATCCTAGGTTTTAATAAACTTGACTCCATTTGTAGCTTAGAGTGAAAAGGGGTTAATTTTCTTCGAGCAGAAAAAAGCCAAATGATAAGGGAATATGTGATTCTAAATTCCCACAAGGGCATACTCAAAATGCCCAAGAATAGGGTTTGTTTATAAATGGGCTATCCACAAAGGTATAGGTATAGGAACCACCAAGGAAATTCAGTGAAATACTGGTAGCCAGCAGTCTATTTCCTCTCCAGGCCTGAAAGGAGAACACTTAACAGAACCGGAAGAAGAGTATGTTACTTTCCTACAGCTGCTGTAACCAAATACTATAAACTTAGTAGCTTAAAACAATGTAAGACTTCTGGAGGTCAGAAATCTGAACTGGGACTTACGGGCCAAATTCAAGATGTTGGTGGGCTTGTTCCTTTCTAGAGGCTCTAGGGGAGAGCCAGTTTTCTTGCTTTTTCCAGCTTCTAGAGGCCATCTGCATTCCTTGGGTTGTGGCCTCTTACTCCATTCTCACAGTCAGCAGCAGGAGTCAAGTCCTTCTCGGTTTGCATTACTCTTCCCTCTTCTGCCTCCCTCTTCTGCTTTAAGGACCCTTGTGCTTACACTGGCCCAACCCAGATAATTCAAGATAATCTCCCTATCTTAAAATTAGCTGGTTCACAGCCTTAATTTCTCTTTGCTATCCACAGTAACTGCTGTGGTTTGGATATGGTTTGTTTGGTCCCACCAAGACTCATGTTGAAATTTGGTCCCAGTGTTGGGAGGTGAGGCCTAATGGGAGGTATGTAGGTCGTCGGGGTAGATCCCTCATGAATGGCTTGGTGCTGTCCTTCTGGTAGAGTGAGTTCTCGCTCTATTAGTTCTCATGAGAACTAATAGTGAAAAAGAGCCTGGAGCCTGGCACCGTCCTCCTCGCTTTCTTCCTTCTTCCTCTCTTGCCATGTGATGCCTGCTCCCTTTTGCATTTCACCACGAGGAAAAAGCTCCCTGTGACCCTCCCCAGAAGCAGAGGCTGTGTCTTGCTTCTCGCACAGCCTGCAGAACCAGAGCCAAGTAAACCTCTTTTCTTTATAAAATACCCAGCCTCCAATATTCCTTTATAACAATGAAAACAGACTAAGGCAGTAACAAATTCACAAGTTCTGGCGGATAGGATATGGATATCTTTGAGGGCCATTACTCTGCCTACCACAGTGAGTGAGAGGTGAGTTTGTTGCCTTAGCAGATCCATGAACTTCACCCCAGGGAACCTTCTATGGAAGAAACCAGGGAAATCATGTTTTGCCTTCAGTTTCCTGCTAGGGTCCCCATTGACTGACATCAACTGAAAGCCAGAGGGCACAGGGGCACTGTTGATACCCTGTAGTCCATACAAGGAGCAGGGGGAAAAAGGAAAAGGGGAAATGGGGGTGGGGGGGCAAACTGAAACTATCCTTCAGGAACTGTATGCACTCTAGGTCTTGATTCACAGAAGATTCTCTGTATGGTTTTTTGAGCAGTGTTAATGGGATGCCCGTCATCAAGGCTAGAAGCTAAGTTCGGAGAGGCCATATTATTTAGCTTTGCATTTCAGCCTGTGTTTGCTTCCCTTTTGCTATCCTCAAGTATTTAGTAAAGTCTCCTTTAAGTGATTCCACCATGCCGTTGATTAAGAAAAGGTTCATGCATTTTCACTTAGATACCCATGTTGCTGGAAGTTCCCTGCTGCCCCAAGCCACTCCAGCCTACTGATGGCACTAATTTGTGAAGCCTCCAGTGGCCTCTCAAGGTGGTTTCTCTCCCGTCATTGACGAACTCCATGGGCGTCATGGCAGTCTTCCTTGATGCGACACTGTTGCATTTGGAGCAGGACAATTCTTCCTTGAGTGGGGACTGTTTAATGTGTTAGGGAACATTTAAAATTCCTGCTCAACGCTGTAGCATTCCACAGTCATTGTGGCAGCCAAAATACTTCCTGGAGCCGGGCATTCAGCCTCCTTTGAGAACCACTGGCAGTGAGATGGGATAGCCTTTAGAGTCAGACCATCTTCCCTAGAACATTGTCTGGCCGTGAAACCATTCAGAAAGATGGGCTGTCAGAGTTCCAAGAAGAGAGAGCACATGGAAACCAAACATAGCAGAGCTGCCTTCATTCCCCAAATTCAGCCGTGGGCTCAGCTAACTCTCCCTCAACTGGCCTGCAGATGCCCAGGTGGTCATGGGCTGTGCTACTGAGGGATACCTATTCTGTTCTAGGGAAGCCTTGATATGAAATCTCAGCCTAGGAATATTTTATGACTTCTGTTAACTGGGGAAGTTAGACTCTTTCGAAAAATTTGCATGAAACACATTTAATCATTCCTTTTCTGTCCTTCCTGTTATATAGGATAAGTTATAGATATATGTACATTTATTTAGGACTTTTTTTTCTTTGCTCAAGAAGTTAAATGTTTTTACCACTACCTAAATATAGCACAAAAAATTATAATTTTGCTAGCTCACAAGTGGCTTGCTGAGGCCGATGAGAGCCTCACTTTTTAAAGACCCAGAATAGCTGCAATGTAGGTTCAGGCAATTACTCTTCATCCTGCATAGCTGGCCTCATACTTTACTGCATTCTCTATGGCTGGTGTTAGCCTAAAGGTACTTTAAAATACCATTTTAAAATCTTGGCTTCCACTGAGAAGCTGCAGTCTGTCCAAATCTATAAACAAATGGTCATCCTGAATGGAGCTAATTTTCTTGAGCTTTGGATCTTCTTATAACTCTGGATTTTATGGTTACCAAGACTTAGAGTTGATGTCTTTATGTTAAAAGGCAACCACTGCTTCTTTACTTTAAAGCAAAAAATTCCAAATTGCATGAATGGAGTTGATTCTTTAAATATCATATGTTCAGGCTTTATACTAATGGCTTATTAAACTTGTTATGCTTTTTATTATATATAGTGTGACCAAACAGAAATGGATCTAAGTGTAAGATTGATTTAATGGAATTGTTGTTGTTGTTGCTGTTATCGCTATTATTTGGGTCCGAGTCTTACTCTGTTGCCCAGGGTGGAGTGCAGTGGCACACTCAGAACTGCAGCAGCCTCAACTTGCTGGGCTCAGGTGATCCTTCTGCCTCAGCCTTCCAAGTAGCTTGGACTACAGGCGTGCACCACCATACCCGGCTATTTTTTTTTTTTTTTAACTTATTATAGAGTCGAGTTCTCACCAAGTTGCTCAGGCTGGTTTCAAACCCCTGGGTTCAGGCAGTCCTCTTGTCTCCTCCTCCCAAAGTGATGGGATTACACACATGAGCCACTGTGCCTGGCGTAATGAAATTACTACATTTGTCATGATTTCATTTCTGTCTTCTTTTATAGTCAAAGCAAAACAAACCCATTAAGGGAATGAATAGAATAACTTTTCTAAGTGTACTTACTGCAAGGATATACCTTATAGCTTTGATTCTGGGTTTCATTTAGTTATTCATCAGCAATGTGTGAAGTGTCACAATTATGTTATAGAATAGTAGTGGCAAGAAGAGAGGCTTCTTTCTACAAGTTAGCACTTAGAGTGGGTATTGGTACTCCCACAGGCGATGTGAAATTGGGGGTGTCAGCACGGAAAGACCATTTTAGGTGGGAGCAGGCACGACTCAGCTACTGTAGTTGATGTGTTAGGTAAAGAAACAAAAATGGTCCAAGAAACCAGCCAAGATGTATAAGCAGGTGTCATGGGGCCAGAGTGTAGAGATGGGAAGACACTAACGAAGCAGGCAAGTTCCAAAGTCCTGAGGTGGCCAAGGGAAGGAGTGAATTGAGTTGAGGTGCCTGCAGGTCATTGCAAGCAGGCTCCGGAGCTTTGAAGAGGGCATGGACTGGGGAAGCAAGAGACGTGGTGTACCTGCATGCAGATGATAGCTGTAGCTCACGGAATGACCAAGATAGTCAACAGGGTTGGTGTGGAGAGAAAAATAGTAGACTGGGTGTGGGATTCTGTAGAGTGATTGCACATAGGGGTCAGTAAAAGGAAAGAAAGCAGCCGAGGGGAGAGAGGAGACATGTCTAGAAGGGCTGGTGGAGAACTAGGCAGCATTTCCAAGAAGGAAGAGGGGAGACTGATGATGCCTGACACTACAGAGGAGGGAAAAGACTGAGAAAAGTCCAAGGTAGGCCTCTGGAGACCTCTGAAAGAGCCATTTTAGGGGTGCAATGAGAGCAGAAGATTGATTGAGAGAGGCTTGTGAAGGGAGTAGTGAGATGTGAGGGCACCAACCCTTGGTCTGGCAGTGAAATGAAGGCAGTAGTGGTCGTTCCCAATGGCTGAGGGGGACTGATTTAGGGCATCAGAAAACACTCCTTTCTTTGATTCACTCATTCCTGTGGATTTAGAGCAAAGGTCCTCAACTGGGTCAGGCTACGGATTGCATCGAAAAGTCCTCCCAGGTTACTTGGTCTAAGCCCTAACTGGGATGAAACACAGAACCCATACTCCTGCGGAGTGATTGGGATGGAACTGAAAACCACCCCTTCTCTCTGAAAACCTAGATACCCCCTCAGGCCAGGGGGTGAGCAGGGAAAGCAGGAAGGGTAGATTCAAAAGCAGGGTTTGTAATGGAAATGCTGCAGTTAACTTTCCTGCTAGGGCTTGCTTTCATCCATGGGCTCTTTGTAAATCAGGGACTGGAACAAACAGAGCTGACAGCTCTGTTTAAAAAAGCTTTTGGGGAGTTTGTAAGGAAATAAAAAAGAATCCTAATGCTATGTGAAACATGCACTCTCAATTCAAAACTGGGAAGAGAAAAAGCCTTTATTATCCTCTCAACATGCTTTACCTATAAATTGTTTTTTCATTAAGTTAAACAGGAGAAAAGAAAATGGCCCTTTAAAAGGAGTGTAAAGATCTTTCCTTTCATTATTAACAGGCACAGGCATTAGCATTCAGGGCAGAAATTTAGGTAGGTCTGTTCCTTCCTCCACCTCTCCTCCCCTACCCTCCTCTCCTTTCCACCCTTCCTTCCTTCAAACTTTTTTCCCTTCCTGCCTCTCTCCGTGTCCTTTTAGATTGGAACACAGTGTGTACTACGTATGTTCTAGATTCCTGCAGGTTAAACAGAGATCTAGATAAGAAGCGCGGTATTAAAAATGGTATTCTAGGGAGCTGTACACCACTGAGCTTACAAAGCTGAGAGATGTAGGTCGAGTTCTAGATGCCTATTGAAAGCGATTGAATTTCACAACCGAGTATTCCATGTTTGGGAAAGAAAAGGGCCTGCGCTAGAAAGATGCTAATGCCAACAGCAATGAAAATTCCACGTTTGAGTTGTTTACCCACTGGAGTCTTGGCGGGTATAAATTTCACTCCCTTGCCTTGCCGAGTATGCCCCACTTCTCAACTTTTCTGTAGTTTTAGAGGTGGTGGTGATCCTAATACTAAGAAGGTTTTCTTGGTTTTCTATGAGGAGGGGAAGGGAGGGCATGGTGACAGAGGGAATTTGGAAGAGGATGGATCCTGATGGCGTTGCCACTTCTTGGTTACGTCTATCTATCCTCTTCACAAAATTTCCCTTTTTAACTAAACAATCAAAGAAACGCTGGGGCTGGGTGCAGTAGCTGAAGCCTGTAATCCCAGCACTTTGGGAGGCCGAGGTGAACGAATTGCTTGAGCCCACGAGTTCCAAAACAGCTTGGGCAACCTGGCGAGACCTCATCTCTACAATAAATTAAAAAAAAAAAAAAAAATTAGCCGGGTGGGTGTGGTAGCGCACACCTGTAGTTCCCGCTACTTGGAAGGCTGAGGTGGAAAGTTCGCCTGAGCCCAGCAGGTTGATGCAGGGCTGGTGTGCTACTGCACTCCAGTCTGGGCTATGGAGTGAGACTCCAACTCAAAAAAAAAAAAAAAAAGAAATATTGGAAAGAAACTGCTGGCACGAGGTCATACTTAAATAGTTCTCTTATTTATTTCATGATGTTGTTTTGCATGGTTAAACAGTGACAGGGTAACAAAGGCTTAATTGATATACAACCTGACTAATTGCTCCTGAAGTAATCTTTAATTGCCTACTGAGCAGACCCATTTAGAAAGTACTCAGAGTATATATCATAGAAATAATTTTAAAGTAATTACATAAAGAAGTCTCCTTAAATTTGGTAGGTAGTCTTTCTCTGTCCTTTTTCCTCTGTTACAGGAAAGTTGGAAGAGTTTAGTTTGTGTTTCTAAAGTTCATATATGGCCTAGTTTCCTAGTTTATCAGAAAGTCATCACTTAGATGTTACATGCTGCCAATTGTTAATTATTGTATATGAAATACTAATATTATTCACATACTCTAGAAGAAAATGCTAGTTTCGCCAGTTTGTTAAAAGGTCGAGCAAATCTACTTAATTGCTTGTTAGTAATAGTTTATTCACACACATCTTTCTTCCTGTAGAAATAATATTTCTAAGTCCACCAATTTTGTTGTGTATGCAGTACTTCAATTGTTTGCATATAAAATGTTCATTGTCCCTGCTCTGGGCTATTGCACTTGCCTTTTATAGGGACAAGTTAAGTCTGAAGTCAAAATACTGGGAACCTAGACACTTCAATTCCTCTGGAGTTGGAGGATCACTGTAGGGTAAACCATACCTATAAATCGCAGCCTCTGCCCATACCAGTCAGGGAGTGAAAATACTTTGTTGACCCAGGAATGCCTTTCATTGAAAAGCCAGCACTACCCTTGCCAAATATAAAGCAAACATAAATGAGGTTTAGATTATTCATTCAACAAATATTTAGTAAGCAAAATCTATAGGACAAGTCCTATATCAGCATATCTGTAGCCTTTGTTATTTTCCTTATTTGTATGACTAGAATGTTTGTGTGTATATATGTTGACCAAAGTATGTATAAAACATAGGAACTAAATTAAAATGTCTGTATCTAATGCAATCATAAAATATCAATAGATGCTTCTGATTAATTCACCTTCTTCTTAGTTCTCATAACCAGTCATGATATTTATAGCTAATGGCAGAGGGCTTTTCTTCAGCGTTCATTTTATCGCATTTTTATTGGTAGATAGTGAAACTGACTTTCACTTGGAAATGAAAACTCAGCATTTTGCCCTTAAATGCTTTAATAGCTTAACATTACCAGTGACGGCATTTTCTTTCTTGCTGTGTGTAATTGTGTTTGTTTCTGCATGTTTAATTATGGGATTTTTACGTCATGATAGACATGCTCTATTCATATAAGACAGACCTCATTTCAAAGAGGTCAAAGAGGGGGGAAAAACAGTAAGATAATAAGCTAATTTTATAGGCATACCAAGCAAAATCAAAGTATAAGCCTGCAGTCATTCTTTGAGGGACTGTGATTTAAAATTTAGCTTATATCTCTAGCCAAAAAGCCACAGTTGCTTTAGTTTGCTTTTTTTTTTTTTAATGAAAGGGGGTTTTAGCAAAATGACTGTTCATTGGTCTTTAATTTAGGTTTCTATATTTCTTTTAATTTATTTGTATTCTCTGTAATTTATTTTACTTTCTTACTTTTTTCTTTTTTGAGCTGGAGTCTTACTCTGTTGCCCAAGCTACTGCAGTGGCATGATCATGGCTCACTATAGCCTCAACCTCCTGTGCTCAGGTGTTCCTTACATCTCAGCCTCCTCAACTAGTTGGGACTACAGGCATGTGCCCACCCACCTGGCTAATTTTTAAAAATTTTGCAATGTTGTCTCAGTTGATCTTGAACTCCTGGACTCAAAGTGATCCTCCCACCTTGGCCTCCCAAGTGCTGGGATTATAGATGTGAGTCTTTGCACCCGACCTCTTTTGCTTTCTTAATCCTAATTTTTCTTGGTTATCCACCATTACACTAATTTTCATGTCTCCTTTTGTTTCCCTTCTAAATTTTCTTGTATATATTCAGAGAAATTTCTTCAGTATGTTGTCACCACCCCATTCTTGTGATACAAGATACTACCGGACAATTTCTTTTAGGCTTGAAACAAGGCACAATGTACTTTCTTATGGTGTTACTGAAGTCATTTCTGAGACAAGAAACAGTAACCAGTAAACTATCTGCAGAGCTTTATTCAATATTCTCTTTTTCTATTTTTGAAGTGCGCATTTCCCAGAAAGACTGGTTCTTTTTTCCCTGAAAATAGAATTTTTTTTCAGTTAAACTAAACTTTTCCATTTTACAAAACACTGAACTTCTAGGTGAGCAAATCTTCCGTGTCGCAATCATACTCTCTTAATGGAAAAGCAGGATTGATACCATTATCCTGCGTACCAGGCCACCCTATAAATCATCCCATCTGCCTCTTGGTCCCTATAGATTGCATTAGGTACACTTCTCCAGCAGAGTTTGAGCTTTATGGTTGTACTGGTTATAGTCTATATAGAGAGAAAATAACTTGCTTTAAAAGACATTTAGACATTTATTCATGAATGAGTAGAGCAGTCCAGGGCAGAGAAAATAGTACATTTGCATATCTTGCTGATTTGTTTCTGGTTTCAGGGGCCATTTAAAAAGAAAGAGTAAGCATGAACAAACCAAACTTAAAGCAATTAATGAACAGATAACTCCCCAAGTATGCACGTCACTGCCACTTAACCTGTGTTTAGTTTCACTCATGACACATTTTCCCTATTTTCATTTCTTTTTAACACTTCTTGACAGTTTCCATAGCGCGTATTTTCAGAATTTTGGTTTTGAAATTGATGCGACCTATCATTCCTTTCCTTAAGAAATAAGTGGGGGGGTGAGGGGGGGGAGTCAGTTGCATTTCTCCTGAGACAGTGTTCTTTAGCTAATGCATTTGTTTAATCTTTTAAATACATTCATCTTTGGGCTAAAAGTGATTTTAAAAAACCAGAATGAGTACTTTTGCAGAAGCAAATTCCACAATCCACAATCCTCTATACTATGTCCTTATGTGTCTGCATGATAAAGTTATACGAATACACAGAATGTAAGGGAAACATGTGATCCATGTGAAACAACGGCTCTATTTTTGGGTTGCAGGATAAAAATCAGAAACGGATTCTTCCTATTTAGGTTCAAAAACAGTTTGAACCCCGAACTCACTTTTTCCTATAGCAGTGACTTGTCATTATCATATCAACAGATTTTAGCAAGTTCTGTCCTCTTGCCTGGAGGCACTCCAAAATTCATTTAGTTGGTTTATGTAATAGTGGAAAGATTCTTAGAAATGGGACAGGGTGGATATAAGGTAATTGCTTTTTTCTTCTGGTGAAATAGTGCCTGTGGTGGTTTTTTTTTTTTTTTTTTTTTGTAGTAATTTTATAAAGATCCTAAATTGAAATTTAATGGAATAATAGGACACACAGGAGTAACTGCTGTTCTGTATTATATACAGCACCACTGTATTTGTGACCCATGGTTGTGCATATCAGAGCTTTATGTTTCAAACTGCCAGTTGACTAAGATTTCTCAGAGTTTGAAATAGAACCTAGACTCACTGTGGCTCTACTGGTCCATTTGTATTTTCAGGAGAACTGTTAAGCCCTCGGTCAAGAGAATGGCTTCCATGGTTTGCTTTCATAGTAAATGGTTTTGGAAATAAAACTTTATGCTCACACTTACTAAAGTCAGAATCTGAATAAATCATCAAGAAGTATAAATAATAATAATAATAAGCCACAAGATATATTAACTGTTTGCCTTGCGCTAGGCCCTGCTAATACTATTTGTAAGCACCATAACATCCCATTGAGATAACTACTTTTTTTTTTTAAGTCTCCCAACTAGAATTAGTGGTGCAATCATAGTTCACTGCAACCTTGAACTTATGGGCTCAAGTGATCTTTCTGCCATAGCCTCCCCAGTAGGTGTGTGCTAATTAAAAAAAATTTTTTTTTGGTAGAGACGGGATCTTCCTATGTTGCCCAAGCTGGCTTGAACTCCTGGGCTCGAGCAGGCTTCCCACCTTGACTTCCCAAAGTGCTGGGATTGTAGGTGTGAGTCACCACTCCCAGCCAAGATAACTTTTCTTATATCCTCATTTTCAGATGAAGAACTAAGAAGTAAGAAATATGCCCGAAGAGCACATAATGGCATAACTTCAGCTCAGAGCTCTTTTTTTTTTTTTTTTTTTTTAATTAGGGGAAGGTTCTCACTCTGTTACCCAGGCTAGAGTGCAGTAGCATGATCACAGCTCACTGAAGCCTCCGCCTCCTGGGCTCAGGTGATCCTCCTGCCTCAGCTTCCTGAATAGCTGGAACTAAATGGGTGTGCCACCACACCCAGCTAAAAATTTTTTTTTTGTAAAGACAAGGTCTCTCTATGTTGCCTAGCCTGGTTTCAAACTCCTGGGCTCAAACAGTCCTTCCTCTTCAGCCTCCCAAAGTACTGGCATTACAGGTATGAACCACCATGCCTGGTCCAGAGCTGGCTCTTGACAACTGCCAACAGATTCTCTTTGTTTTTCTGCATGGAAAGACCATGAAACAGGAAAATAATGTGTAGTATACTCTTTAATTTTATTCCAAGTAACATAGTTTGGTTGATAACAATTCTTACCCACTTTTGTCTCTCTTTTTCTTTTTTTTTTTTTTTTTTTTTGAGTTGGAGTCTCACTCAGTCGCCCAGACTGGAGTGCAGTGGCCACTCCCGGCCACCGCAGCCTCGACCTGCTGGGCCCCGGCAATCCTTCCGCCTCAGACTTCCAAGTAGCCGGGACTACAGGCGCACGCTACCACGCCCGGCTGGTTTTTTATTTATTGTAGAGATGAGGTTTCACCGAGTTGCCCAGGCGGGTCTCGAACCCACGGGCTCAGGAAATCCACTCACCTCAGCCTCCCAAGGCGCGGGATTACAGGCTGAGCCACTGAGCCCAGCTTGTCTCTTTTTCTTTTCTAAACTGCCTTCAATTTTTATAGGATAGTCTGAGAAGGAACCCCCCCCCAACAAACAAACCCCATAATTTCTTTATTTAAAAAATTGTGTATTTATTCTCACATGTTTAAACTTCATGTTTATTCTTACATGTTTAAACATGTTCATACTATCTTCAAAGTACTCTTCACTTAGTACAATATGCCTACAAGATGCTTTTTCCACTGCGCAAAACAGTTTTTGAACTCATCAGTTTTGATGCTTGTTGGTACTTCTGCTGTTTTTTGTTTTACCTCTTTCATATTAGCAAAACATTTTCCTTTGAGAACTTCTGAAAAACAAACAAGCAAACAACACCAAAAACGTCGCTTGGGGAGATGGAGTAAATAGGGGAGAGTAGGGCGCCGGGGTCGTGCCATCTTTGGTCAAAAACTGCTAAACACTCAGTGCAGGATGGGCAGTTGCGTTCGTAAATCATACATCATGAAACGGGCAGACATGTTGAAAGACTCCCCCCTCAAAAAAAATTCACTGATGGTGAACACAGCCCTCTCACAACAATGCTAGCTGGTATAGTCATGCCGATGGATTCCTAGACCATTACTTAGTGGGGGAAGCCTGTACTACAAGGGACTCATCCCCTAAAAAATAATTTTGGGTTTTTTTGGGTCCCCCCTCATATGTGATCTTTTTTCCATCTGTGCATCCTTGAAGGTAGATGCTGAAAGAACCACTGTTTTGTAGTGTGCCTTACCATTAACTGCCTGGTGTAAATTCTTCAGCCTTATTTTGTCTGTTTTCACACCGGTAAAATGAAGATGAAGTCATCGATGCCCCGCCCTCAAAGTACTCATGAAGGAGTGATGTAAACTTCTTTCAGCCCTTTAGAGACAGTATAATTGTGAATGCTAGGCTAGGGATATACTTGTAAATCTACAACTGTGGTTGCTCAAGATGCCTGAGCAACCTGCAAAAGGTACTGTGTTTCGAAGGACATAAGAGAAAAGCAGGAGGGAGAAGAACACTGAAGCGTCATTACACAGCCCCAAGGTTGAGCAGGGATGATTCTGTTTCCAGGAGAGGTGCACCTGGAAAGAGCTTGTTAATTCACGTTGCTGTGAGGGGCAGAGGGAACCCAATCCTTTAAATGCTGCTGGTAGTAGAGGATCTCATATGTGCCTTTGAGGCATGAAAGCCAGAACCAGCACATCCTGTGGAGCAGACACGTGGCTCGGGGCCTTGGCAGGCAGAGCAAGTTGGTGATGGTTGCCATGGTTATTCTGCCACAGCACAATCACACGTAGCCCCTTTCCTCATTGTTCTGCCAAGCACTTATCCCTCCAAGCTCTGAGTCCAGGCACATAAGCGACTATACTAAGTGGGTAAAGTGGTCAGGTGGCACAGCAGGCCTTGGCAATCAGTTAACACAACGCTGAGGCAGAATGGAGGATTTTCATATCTGTGTGTACAAACAAGCATTCTTCTAGCATGAGGAGGAAGCCCCATCTAGTTACATGAGAACATGAACTTGCCTAACCTTTTGGGGACAGGCAAACCAACCCTTCCCCCATGTTTTGAAATTTTGGCTCTTTTCCCCTTTCATATTCTTTTTCATCAAGTGTGAACTCCTGATTCTATGTCAGCAGTTGATCCCCATTATGAATAATCTTCAGCAGAATCTGTTTTCCCATATCCTATTGACTTTGGCACCTGCTTTGTTTACTTAAGCACTCAGTTGATAAGAACAGGAATCTTTGCTGATTTTTACCCAGAGCTGGAAGAGAAAGCCTTTTAAGTCTCCATAAAATAACGTTCCTCTGAAGAAAAGATGCCAGTTCAGCTGGTATTGGGATGTGTGCTGCATGAGGTTGAAAAATAATGGAGTGGAGAGGGGGATCTTTGCAGTAAGCATAAGTAAAGCAACAGCAATTAAAGTAGGCAGATAAAACTTCCTACAACATGCTGCAACCAGCATGGTGATAACCCTCAGTATGGAACTGTGCTAGAAAGGGGTTGGCAAGTGGGAAACTGACAGGACGAACCAGGCAGGGACACAATTACTAGAGCAGAGGTATATGATAAAGGCCTAGAGATAGAAACAAAAGCAGAACAGTTACAGTGGTGATGTTAAGCCTTACCTGCTGTCATTTGCCTCTTAGTGAATGTGGGTCCTTTTCATTGCCCTTTGTGTGGACAAGAGTGACCTGGGAATATAGTCTTGCTCTACTTTCTAGGGAACCATAGATCTTGACTCTCAACACAGAAATACCCAGAATATCCAGCTAATGAAGCAAATCTGAAGATTCATCACAGAACATTCCCTCTATGGTGGGGGACGGAGGCATGCTCTGCACAATAGGCATCCTTTTTTGAAGGAGGTTTATTACAAAACTTCTTTGTCCATCATTGAGAAAAAGTGGATCTCTTTTTTTTTCTTTTTTTTCTGAGTCAGAGTCTCACTCTTGTTGCCCAGGCTCTGAAGTGCAGTGTGGCACACTGCTCATGGCCACCGCAACCTCGACTTGCTGGGCTCAGGTGATCCTTCTTCCTCAGCCTTCCAAGTAACTGGAATTACAGGCATGCACCGCCATGCCCAGCTAATTTTTTGATTTTATTGTAGTGATGAGGTCTCACCATGTTGCCCAGGCTGGTCTCAAACCCACGGGTTCTCAGGCAATCCTCTCACCTCAGCCCCCCAAAGTGCTGGAATTATAGACATGAGCCACCATGCCCGGCTAAAGAATGGATCTTTATGTGAAAACCTACACGTCTCAATCTTTTCCTCTCATTTTAGACAAGCCGTACAACTTCTCTGAGTTCTCTTTCCCATCTTAGAGATAACCTTGTGGGTAAAATAAATATGTTAAGTATAGATTCATAAATGCAAGTCTGTATGGAAAGAGGGGATATGAAATTATACGTACCTGTGAAGGTACAGGAAGGGGTAACATCTCCCCCCCTCAAACATTTATTGATCCTTTATGAGGTGCTAAGCATTTTAGTAGGAGAAGGGAGAAAAGAAAAACAATGGTCCTTGTTGCCAAGGATTTCCTGGACCCTGTGGTAGACAGATGTGGGGTGGAGATATCTGCACAGTGTATTGTGGCAGAGAGGCGACAAGAGTGCCAATGCCTGGGAAATGGCAGGGAGAGAGTCAGAAAAGCCTGAGGAAAGGGGGCATTTGAGTTGGTCATGAAGGACATGTAGCAGTTTTCCAGGAGGACCAAGGGCATCAAGGCAAAGAAAACCTCAGAAAGAGTGGGCATCTGAATGGGCTTCCCAGGTTGGGAGAAAAAAGGGTCTGAGCGACTAAGATTAAAGGCACAAAATGAGAGATGAGGAGGCTAAGAGGTTCTACAAGGTTCACAGTAGAAACGCTTTGTCTTACAGATCGTGGGGAGCTCTGGGAGGTCTTTAAGGAGTGAGTGATGTGATTGGGTTATATTCATGAGAAACCATCTCATCACGGTGGAGAATGGGTTTGAAAGTAGGCAGATGGGCATAGAAACTATTGCAATGATCCAAGCAGAAGAGAATGAGGTCCAGATGCACGGCACTGGAAATAGTGAGGGAGAGGATGAAAACAGGGAGATGTGGATCACAGTGATTGAAGAACACTGAGTGACTAATTGGAAGTCGTGGGTGCTGGAGGCCAGGAGGAGTCAAGATTGCCCAACATTTCTGGCAGAGGTGAATCAATGAATGAGGACATCATTGACTCTGGTCGATAAAATAGAAGGAAGACCAGTATTTGGGGAGTGGAGGAGGCAGATGAGGTCATGTTGGGTTTATTTGGGATGGAAGGTGGCTGTAGCTATCAGGTGGAGTATATAGCAGACTTTTGGAAGCACTGGCCTGGAGTGAAAGCCTGGCTGGAAAGGTCAGGTGGCACTTGGATCATAGAACAAGAACTGAGAAGGTCCATTGAATTTGATCATCGTCATCTAACTCTTGCCCTGTGGAGTTGCAGTGGAGGTGGAAGAGAAATTACAACAGGCTGGGAGCTAAGAGGTAGGAAACAGGTTGAAAAGCCTGCACAGATGCCTTTTTCATTCACTTTGGCTAGGGTTCAGAAAGCACTGGCAGGTGAGGGATCCATGGGGTCAGGTTCAAACCAGGGTTTTATTTATAGACCTCATATGGCTATTCATTGAATTCCTGACCCTACCCAGTATCAGGACCTTGTCTGTGGCTTAGGGTAAGTGGTATACTATGATATACGTAACATCACTGGTTATATTTAGAAGCATTTCTCTGGAAATAATTTATTTCTGTTTTTTAGTTTTAGGATGCTTGTTGTGAGAGTCATGTTTTAATTCACCCATCCTTGCAGTGAGATATTATGTTCCTTTCTGGAAAACCCTTGGGAGTCATCAGTCATCCCCTTCTACAGTTAAATAAGTGATGTCCTTTGCTGTCGGCTAGAGCAGGAGGGCGCTGTCCTGTGACTCATGCGTTCAGCATGTTGAGCAATGTACTTGGTGCTAGTGCCTAATAAAGCATCCTGAGGTGGTTGTCACTGAACTTGAATTTTCCTCAATGGGGCTGGATTTCTGTCACCACACTTTTTTCTTCATGCCATGCTCCGAGACACTTCTCAATGAAACATTTGTGCTTGTTTCCCTTATTATATCTTCTCTAACGCATTACTGCATTTTGCTGCCGACCATTCATCTCTGGTTCTGAGTTAGACGTTCCGTGTTCTTTCCTTTTTCTTTTTCCCCAACAAAGAACTCCTTGGAAGGTTTTCCCATTCCCGGCCCCCTCCAGACTGCCTTAAGGGAGGCAGAAGCCATCCACAGTACAACTAATGATGCAGAAGCCAGCCACAGTACAACTTATGATGCAGACATTGGCTCTGATGCGAGGCCAATGCCACAGCCCTCAGAAGGGCGAAGGCTCAGCTCCCTGGATAGACCGCTCCTTGTTCCCACCACACTAATTAATTGTCATCTCAGAAGGCAATGAGACCAATTGTTCCAGCGTTGCCCTGGCCAAGCTGACTTTGGAAGAGGTATGAACTGCCAGCTTTTTTGCACTTGGCCAGGAATCTGTATCCCAGCAGTCTGTTGGGGGAAACAAGCCAATTTGGGGTTTGAAATGCTGCCTCAGAGATGCCAGCAGTGGGGTTGCCTAAGAGAGTTGCACCCTAAGACTCTAGTGAAATGGCTTGAAGATCTGTGAGAGTGCTTTGAATTTAGATAGAGGGAAGTGTATGCTTTGTTGGGAAATGAAAGTTCCCTATTCAAGTGGGCCTGTGAGTCCCCTTTGCCACTTAGCTTGCCACTGGACTTATAATCTTTATTCTTTCAGCTTAATGAGGAGGAAGACTGTAGTGTTACTAGACATGAAAACTATATAGAAACATTGGTCCCCAACCTTTTTGGCATCAGGGACCAGTTTCGTGGGAGATGATTTTTCCAGACGGGGCATGGTGGGGATCATCAGGCATTAGATTATCATAAGGAGCGTGCAGCCTACTTCCCTTGCAAGCGCAGTTCACAATAAGTTTGCACTTCTTTGAGAATCTAATGCTGCTGCTGATCTGGTAGGAGTGGAGCTCCGTTCTCCTGCCGCTCACCTCCTGCTGTGTGCCCTGGTTCCTAACAGGCCATGGACCGCTACCGGTCGTATCTGCAGCTTGGGGATTGGGGACCCCAGATATAGAAGACACATTGGAGAAAAAACTGTGACTCTGGGAAGTGACTTCACAATGGCCCTAAGGAGACATGGGCAGGTAGGGCTGTTCTCGATGCTCCAGATGGAGGAAATAAAGCAGAAAGCATTATGCAGTTTGTTGAAGGACCTACGTAGCTGGCTGAAATCCAGGACATCCAACACATCTATGTCCCTTAACACCTAAAATGACATGGCCTTGAAGGGACAGAGGCTGAAATGAGCAAATCTTTACCTAAGCTCAGGGCTGCTGCTAGCACATAGAGTGCCTTTGTACAAGTGAAAACAGGAGTCCCCAGGCCCCTGGGCAGGCACATGACACAAAGGTGTTTCTTTCTACCTAGCAAGGCACACAGTGTGGTGAGCAGAATGGAATGCTGACTGGATTCCCACCGGGTCCCCTTTTGCTCATGGCACAAAATTCACAACCATACAGGAGGCCATTCACAGGCATTTGCCTTGACCATAGGCCGGTTGATAGACACTTGTGACCAGTGAGCAAATCCTTATTTTATCTCCCCACTCTTCGTTCCCAAGCCAAAAAGAAAATTCATCTATTAAAGAACTAATTGTAACTGCCCCCACCTTAACATTATTCTTAAGAAACTCTATTTGTTTAACCATTTTTCTCTCCCTGTAAATTATACTACCCACCCTTCCTTTTTGATATCTGCTGTAGCAAATCGTAAGGCAACACTCTGCCCACAGGACGTGGTCTTTAAAGGAGTCATTTCCTCTTCCATCTCCTCCGGGCCATTCCCATCATGTTTTTCGTGGCACTGGCAACAGGAAGGCACACTGAATAGCAGCGCTGAAAAGGCACTTTGTTGTTTATGTTATTACTGTGGGTTTGTCTCTGCCTAATAATTAGCGTTTCCGGCTTTCTGAATTTATTTGCCAAAATATTTGCAGGGCTTTCGTGAACAAATAAGGGATGTTTCTAGACATAACTGACCACGGCCTTGCAAGGCTGAGCAGACTCCTGGCGGTCTGAGTTTTTTGGGATGGATTTGCTCGGGGAAAGATTATCCTAGTAAGGGAAAAACCTTTTAAATCACTAGTTTGGCACTGGTGAGATCTCAGCAACCACTGTTCCAGGAAGGTTGAAGTAGTCCAGTGTTCATTTTAGGACAGAATAGGTCATTGTTGAGGGGTGGTGCATTCATGGGTTATACTGACAAAAGTCTTGTCCAGTCTGTATTTCTTCCTGGCAAAGTTCCTGAGCCTCAGTTTCCTCATCTATAACGTGAAATAATAATATTTGCCTAGTCTAGCTCGTGAAATAATAGTATTTGCCTAGTCTAGTTCGTAGAATTGTGGTTGAGGGTTAAATGCAAGAAAATGTATGTAGAAGCGCTTTGCTAACTTTAAAACATTACAAAAGTGTTATTTATATCAGATTCTAAAGAGGCTGTTCTCCACAGGAGGATTAATTATGGAGAGAGCCTTATTCACTGTATTTAGGGTAAAAGAGACACGTGTTTTACTCTCTGCTGCATTTTCTCATTATATAAAGGAGAAAATAAGATGATAAACAGTTCAACCATCCCTTGCCCCTTCACGACCTTCCTCGCCCTTCTCACCAGTTCTGTCTCTGCCTTGAACTTTTTATTGTTTAGTTGGAGTCTCACTCTGTCACCCAGCCTGGGGTGCAGTGGCACGTTCATGGCCACCACAGCCTCGACCTGCTGGGCTCAGGCGATCCTTCCACCTCAGCCTTCCAAGTAGCTGGAGTTACAGGCGCACTACCACGTCCAGCTTATTTTTTGGTTTGTTGTAGAAACGAGGTCTTACTAAGTTGCCCAGGCTGGTCTCGAACCCCTGAGCTTAGGCAATCCTCTCACCTCGGCCTCCCAAAGTGCTGGGATTACAGGCTTGAGCCACCACGCCCGGCTGCCTTTTAAAGAGATCTTCTTGGCCTACCCAGGATTGCCCCAGCCTCTTTGGACCCATTGCCCACCCATAAGGATCTCACCCCTCCAGTCATCTTTTTTTCTATCATAGTCACCCTCTCTCAACCAGCTTGTTCTTGCTGGCCCAAAACAACTTAAATCTCTGCAAGTGTGCAGGTGAATGGAACAGGCAGGCTGAGGGATTGATGGGGTTGCAGCAGGCTGGAAAGTGCTTGTGCTTTCAAAGGGGGTAGCTGCAACCTGGAGTCAGCCAGCTCTTGCCCTCTGGAATTGCAGGCTCTGACTTTCCACACATCCTCTGATTTTTTAAGAGAAAGCAGAAATGAGGATTTTTGTGGGAAATGTTCCCATTTTAATGTTGGGAACTATTTCAATATTTTTAAAAACATGATGCAAATCAACAAAGTGGTCAAGCAACACATTTGTGAGCTGTGTTTTGCCAGTGGACAGCTGATTTGTGACCCTCCTCAGGTCTTTGAGCCTGTGGGCCTCATTTCCTCAAGGGTAACACACATTCTTGCAGTGTTCCACTAGTGTATTCTCCTTCTCTCCTGCCTCTGATTATTTGTAGTTTCACTTAGCCACGTTTCTCTTTTCATCTGCTCTTACGTGGCTCCCACTCTAACAACAGTTCTTCCTTCAGTCGATGGTGACATTTTTAGGACCCTGTTGTCTATACCAGCCTAGGCTGTGCTGCTCTTGGGCGCCCTGTGCTAGAACCTCCAAGATCCCACTCTTTCTTCAAGCAGGGTGATGGCATCTCATACCAGTTACTCTCCAACTACTGTAAATGGTTTATACCATATAAAATTTTATGGTGTCTGCTTCTTTTAGCAGTTCTGAATGAGAAAGTCATCTTTCTAATTATAAAGAGAGATGGCTACAACATTATGAGGGAAGGATGGAGAGAAGCCTTATAATTAGGCAGTGAAATTGAAAGTATGTCCCTTAAAGTAATTTTGGGGAGTTATGTGAGAGTATAACCCTGCTCAGACAAAACTACTTTAAAAGATACTATCCACAAAGAAACTGATTATATTTTCTGATGTGTTCTGTAGGTCAAATTTAGCTATTTAACCTACATTTCCTCTTGAAGCTGGATGGATTGTAAAGAATTTCTGTTATTCCATCTCAACTTTATAAAGAAGTAATGCCCTGAAGGAATTCACTACTGAGAATTTTGCTTAAAAAATAGAAGTCCCATCTCCAACTTAGGTTCAGCAGTTGCTTCTGACACTTATCACTGGCTCATTACAAGAAACAAATAGTAGGCATTACCAGTGGAAAAGAATTGCAATATTGTTTTGGATTTTCTGACAGGAAGTAGAGCAAAAATCTCCTGCAAAAATGGATTGTTTAAAAATCTCTAGTGCTTTGAGTTATATCTTCAACTAGTCATAGATTTGAGCTGCTAAGAAAAAGCAATTTCATGTCAGAGTAGCACTTTGCAGTTTAAAAACACTTTCATATATATATTTCACTTAATCGCTATAGTTTCATGATGAGATAGGTAAAATAGTTTTCTTAAAGATTTCTAATTTTATTTCATATATTAAAAATAGGTAGATTCAGCGATGTTAAATAACTTACCCCAAAGCACAAAGATAGCAGGTAGCATATTGAGTTCTAATTCATATCTTTCATTTTTAATTTCTTCCCACAGTTTGTGATTTTTCAGAATATTAGGGATCCATCTTTTACTTAGCAGCTGGTCGAAACCTGGACTCTTCTGATTAAAACTTACTGTGATAATTTATTTTATTTCTATGCATTTGTCTCTGGTTAAAACATATGTCACTGGGAGAAATAAGTCAGCCAGTTGAATGGATTTTTTTCCTGGGCATGATTTTAGAAGGAAAAGGGTCGAGAGTAGATGAGCTTGGTGAGGAAGAAAACAAGAAGTCCCTTCATTACCACTTTCAGTTTGCGTTGGTCTTGTCCTCTTGTCTAAGGTTAGGATCATTTGTTGTAGAGGTGAAGCTCTTGGTCCTTGCCATTGTTTTCTGCCAGATGGTGGCTTAAAGGGGCCATTAGTGCACCATAGCTATCATGATAATCTGAGGTTGGTATTCTCTTTCAAACCTTAGAAATCCTAAAACCGGTAATTTTGCAAGCTTTGCCTGAAAGGAATCAAGGCCAGAGCCAAGAGAAGCTTTGTTTCTTGCTATCTCTTTGACAGGTTGTAGGAGAGTAATTTGGCACCAATTGGATTCTGCCAGAATGGTAGGATGGGGTCAGTATAAGAATTTTCTGAGTTATAAAGAGATCCTGGTATGATAATGAAGCTGCCACACAAAGCCTACCTTTCCCTGTCCCTCCGCAGGCCACAGACTTGTCCAAGCCCTCAACTAGGGGTCCTGAGATTCAAGTGGAGGCTAAGGGTTTTATGGTGGCTTTAGCTGATGATTACTAGCCATGGCACAACCCCATGCAGAAAACATGCCCAGGAATGGCTGTTAAACTTGCGTCAAAAAGAAATTACACAGAGGTCTGGAAATTCACCTCTCTTTTATATGTTTGTTACAGTTCAAACAAACCTTTAGGTCCTGTGTAGTCTTCCTTTTACTTCCACCTAGAAAACCAATTTCAGAATAAAATGGTTTACCTGAGGTCAAATTACTCTATTCAAGAGGTCAGCATTCTTCCCACACAGTCTTCTGCTCAGAGCCTCTTTGCTATTTCTTACCTAGTAGGACTGACAGCTGGTGCCCTCCATAAGCAACAAATCATCACCCAGTTGCTTGGGATTCACTTTGGTGGGCTGTGAGAGGAATACTGAAAACTATTTTACTGGGCCTTGACCTCCCAGTAAAACCAGGCCAGCTCTACAAGGGCCTTCATCACTCACCTTCACACCCTCCCACCCACTTCCTTAGCCCCAGCCTCTGCAACCTCCTTGCTGTCTCTGAAACAGTTTAGCCTCCCTCCCACCGAATGTTCCATCTTGTCTTTCCTTAGATATCTACATGCCTTACTCCCTCACCTCTTCCAGAGGGTAGAAAACAGGCCAACAGAAGTAGCAGGGAGATAATCACATGCTTTGTTCAGTGCCACATTAATGTTTAATGATGGGTTTGATTGATCTTAGATAGTGATATCTAACCTTCATAAGATCCAGTTTTAAAATCTTTCAAATTGTATTATTGAAAAGGCAATAATGCATTAAATAAAAATACAATCAGATACATATACTTAAATATGTGAGTACTTTTATTTCTGTATATTTCTGCAGATATCTATAAATAAAGCTTTGAGCTCAAAGACGTCACAATCTGTCATTTGAATCCATTCATCAGGGATGGAGGGACTGGGATTGGAGGAACTGTGAGTCAATGTGGTGCCTCTAATAATGGGTATCTTTGCTTTGAGATTATATCTAGAATTTTAGGGCCTGGCAGAAGGTACACATATGCATTGGATGCATATACTCATCACTGTATCCCAGGATCCCAGAAGCCATCTCAGCTTGGGTTGGGCCATATGATGCCTGGAGGTGTCCAGGACAGTTGGCCTGTCTTGTCATGTCTGAGAGAATCCTGAAGCCCAGGGGTCAACAGTGTGGGTAACCGGGGAGATGTCTCAGTATCTCAACATCCGCTGCCTTGGAGAGCATACTTATAAGCATGATGACCTGTATTTCTCAACTTCTCTGTCTCTCTAGGCAGTGTTCAACAAAGCATCTCTAAAATATAGCAAACAGAAATCAGATTTAAGAAAATCTCTTTTCTCTAAAACTTGGTGTTTTCCATCCCCAGATGTTAACTGGGATTCTTTCTACATTCCACCGAATAGCATGGCTGAACTGGTTTTGATGAAAACTGGATTCATTTTCTTAGCCAAGGAATGTTGTTAGTTAAGTCTGTGCCCTTCAACTCACACTGTTCTGTCAGAATTGATCAGACCATAAAGAGGGCACTCAGATGATGGTTTTAGGTCAGCCTTCCTCACTACAATTAGATCCCTGGAGTCCCAGTTGTAGCTCCCATCTCATGCAAAGCTAGCAGATGATACTCCTAGCCTTCCCTAAGAAAAGCTGGGGATGGGGTGTTGTACCTCTGATAATAGCTATCTGTGAGGGACAAGACAGGCAAGGAGTTCAGTTAAGATAGTTTATTATGGCAGAGAACTCCCCCTAGAGGGACTTGATTTCTTGAAAATTAAATGTCTATGCCACACAGTCATTAACTGATTTCTAAGCTATATACCTGCAGATAAGTGAAAACACTATTCTCATTTTTAACCGTTTGTCATATGTTATACAAAACTTCCTGATAACCAAAACTGAAGCCATGCTTCTGGGCTGTAGAGGGCACTGCCAACTTGAAAACGCAGAATAGAAGAGCTTTATCTCACCAAGAAGCCACTGAACATTGTTGCTAAGAATTTATGACTCCATGTCTCCTTGTTTCTAAAGGTAAAGCTTCATTATTAAGGATGGTGCCTAGTCAGTATTCTATATAATGAAGGTCCTATGTCAGAAGACTTTGACCGGTGCCAACTGGTGTCACTTACTCATTTATGTGTTTATTGACTTCTGATGTTGGGTACAGCCCTTGATAAAGCTAAAATAAATAGTAAATGATGATTATTGTATCTACAATAAAAATTGTATATGAAAGTTGTAGGATGCAACTAAGTTAGAGGCAAAGAGGGAAGAAGAACATTAAAATAAAATATAATGCCCACTCTGAGGAATACACCTGAGAGGAACATTTACACCAGATTGCAGTGATTTTGTCCAATTTATTGTGTGAAAATTGCAGAATGACGATTGTTCCATTGCCAGTCATTTCTCTGTAGCCATGCTGTTTTAAATATATGCTGAGAGCTTTGGGCTTTTTTCCTTCCATTTGTCCTTACAGGAAATGTCAATGCAAAATTTGACTCCAGTGTGAAATGTTGGATAATTGTTTATTTAAATGCTCCCGATGTCTATTTTTAATGCTAGCTCATGCCATAAAACAGTTAAGAAAGCTTCTCTAATATATATGTTACGTGTATGGAGGTTTTTTCCCCTCTTTTATAGGTCGGCATAAACTCCCATAGCAGAAGACATTATTGAAAATGGTGTGTGTGTGTGTGCCTACATGCACACATGTACCCACACATGCTCTTCAATCCGATTTGGTTGGGCTTTTTGTTTGTTTGTTTAATGAATGCATGAGACGTAATGTCTGGGATCCATGAGCAACAACGTGGATTCAGCAGCCGCTGTAGAAGAGGTGCTATTCTTTCCACTGTGTGTCTCTACCCAGAGTACAGTTAATACTCCTTGTATAATGTGCTCAGGAGTGGCCCATCTTGCCTGCTTTCCCTACTGGCCTCTCTTTCATCTCTCTCCAGTGCTATTCCTGAAGAAAAAGGAAGAGTGTGAATTGTGACCCTGGACTCAAAAGAACCGCCCCTGCTAACTGGAGCCCTCCAAATCGTCTCCCACCAAATCATCTCCCCAAACCTGCATATTGTCATGATCTAGACTCTAAAATCAATAGTGAAAGGCTGATAATTCACCCATTTCTTTTTTGTTTCAAAATATTTTATTCAGGCAGAAGACAATGTATAACATACATGTTATGAAACAATTGAATGCACACATCTGCACCAGGCCCTCAATTCATGAATGAGAATAGAGATAATAACTTGTACCTACCTACATGGTGATCCTTTAATTGTTTTTGGATGGAGATAATGTTCAATTTAAAAGTTCGTGAATTAATTCATATCACCAGACTGTGGCTTTTAAAAAGTCATTATTCAGTCAACCGTTTACTGAGTACACTATGCATCCACAATGGCAGGGGAAGAACTGTAACATTTTCTTAAAAAATGAAACATGTAACTTTTGAGCATTTGCAGAGAAAAACGTTCGGGTTCCCAGACAGGAAAAATGAATTAAAGATGAATCACTGAGTCATTTGGAAAGGTTATACTCTCCAGTTGCCTGTGAAGAAAATAAAACAGATAGTCAAAAGTTGAACTTGGCCCTCTCAGAAATCTCAGAAGTGTTAAAAAACAAAGCTCTCTGTCACCATAACTTGGGCACTGGCATGATAAAATATTAGGGAAGGCATTTTGGAGTTAATGTTCTCATTAAATACATTGTTTTTGAGTATTTCTCAACACTTAAATCCACTTAAAAGCTTTTAACCCACTATAGAGTAAGGTAGTTATTTTTAAATAGAAAGCTTTCACCATACCCGAATCTGATCAAATGTTTCCTCCAAGTCAAGTAGAGCCAACTCCAGCCATAGAACTACTTCCCTGCCCTTATATTTCTCTTTGGTTCACAGAGCCTCGTTCAAGTTGCAGTGCAAGTAATGTTTCAGGGCAGACATCATCTGAGTCTGCTACTATATCCTGACAGTGCCAGGAAGATTTCAATACCACAGCGTGGCAAATACTGGGAAGTGAAATGTAACCTTTTTGAGGAAGCTTGTATTTAAAATATAATCATGTGGGGAATCCTAAACAGCTTGGCGTGAGTATGAAGGCTGTGATTTGAAAGTGTCAAATTCCCTACCCTTCTCTCCCTAGTGTACTCATTCCAGGACTCTGGATATGATTGTATCTGGATAAAGTTAAGAGGTATGATGATTTACAGAGAGTAGAAATGATCCTGCCAACCCTACTTTAGTTATCTTAGCCTTAAACAAGCTAGTGAAGAATTGTCTGAAATAAAGTAATATTTGAATGGCCATTCCAATCTCCATTGTAAAATTGGAGGTTCTTGATGAGGTCTTACAGGTCTTGATCAGTCAAGTCTAACTTCTAGTTTTGGTTAGTTAACACATGGTTCAGAAATAACTTTGATTATTCACCGGCTGCCATAGCAACTAGCAGCAGCATATTGCTATTCACCATGAAGCACGGGAGAAAAAGAAAGATAGTCTGAGAACTGGAAATAGAAGCTCTAGAGTAACAGGGAAGGGGAACAGGCAGGCTACAATCCAGCCAGTATGGACCCCAAAGAGATTGATCACGAAGAGGGCACCATGAGTTCAGTCTACATATCTCTTAGTGAAGAGACAGCTTTCAGAATTAAAATTTTCTTCCACATTAGATTTTTTTTCTTCACCATCAAAGTCATAAGAACTATCCAGAAATTGTCTTCCCTTCAGAATTTCCATTTAAAATCTCAGCTATACCCCAGTGAAAACTGTTGGGGTTCTCATTTTAATGGGTACATTTATTCATATTAAATTACATGAATAATGCAGCTCTTTGTAGACAAATCAGAAAATTCTGTTAAAGATCAATTTAAAAATTAAAACCACCCAGTATTCTACTGGGTATCATCTTAATATGTTGCTATATTTCTTTTTCTTTCTTTTTTTTTTATGAGTTGGAATCTTACTCTGTTGCCGAAACTGGAGTGCAGTCGCATGCTCATGGCCACTGCAGCCTCAATCTGCTGGGCTCAGGGGATCCTTCCTCCTCAGCCTTCCAAGTAGCTGGAACTACAGGTGCATACCACCACACCCGGCTAATTATTTTTTTGATTTATTGTAGGGATGAGGTCTCTTCAAGTTGCTCAGGCTGGTCTCAAACCCATAGGCTCAGGCAATTCTCTCACCTCAGCCTCCCAAAGTGCTGAAATTACAGGTGTGAGCCACCACGCCTGGCTTGTTGTTATATTTCTTTTGGGATTTTATTTTACGCATATATAGAATAGAATTGGTGTTCTATTATTTTTCAATCTAATTTTTAGTTCCATTATTACATTTTAGCATCTTTTCATGCCAGTATATTTGGTAGTCATTTTGATTTTTTCTAGAATAATTTTCCTTAAGCATATATAGAACAGAAGTGGTGTTCTATTATTTTTCAGTCTAATTTTTTGTTCCATTATTACATTTTAGCATCTTTTCATGCCAGTATATTTGGTAGTCATTTTGATTTTTTTCTAGAATAATTTTCCTTAAAATCATACACTTTTTAAAAATAAATCATTTGAAGAAACAACTTTGAAAAGTCACTCAAAATTTCAGCCCTGAGAAACAGCTGTTATTAGCACTCAGTGAATGAACATCGTTCCAGATGGATTGAGAAAAAAACTGATTAACTTATGTCTTTCCATATACATATTTTTGTGTATATATAATTATTTTGCTTAAACTAAGAAGTAACAGAAATTGAGATGCTTAAGTAAACTCCCCAAATTTCAGATATTCGTTTCTTCTCATAGGAAATTATTTCCTAAAAGTTCCTCCTAGTACTAAAAGTAAAAGATTGTAGAGAACATCAAAATTTTGAAATTATTACAATTCCTTAGACTGTACAATTCAGTTTAGGGCTCATTGTTTACTCACTACCGTGAAAGATAGAAAATTAGTAAACTTGTATGACCTATTTCTCTTTTACCCATCTTTTGATGGTTGTATTATATTTTTGCCTTGTCAAGATGAAGCATAGTAATACATAGTTTTCACAATTTAATGTTAGTTGTATAGATACAAGATTTACTACTAGCTTAAATATAGTTTAATGTTACTAGTTATGTATTATCTATGTGATGTCTTACAGTTTAAAATGATGCTACTAGATTTAATAAATACAGGATTTACATGATTTAAGATAGTTGAATAGTACTAGTTTATATATAAACTCTAAGTTATATATGACACTTTATAGTTTAAATGGACACTACTAGATTTAATAGACATAGGATTTACTACTAGTTGTTTTTTCAGTTTGACTGAACTTAAACATCTTGTAGTTTTGTTTTTATTATTTTAAGAAGTTGATGTCTTCTTGCCTGTTGAGAATCTTTGCTGAGATCCCTCCTTGCTTTGTAGATAGTATTCTGGCATCTTTTGGCACTGATAATTAGAAGACTGAGACTAGTAAGATTTTTTGCCCTAGAACGTGATTTGATTGGCTTTTTCTGTCTAGAATCTTGGTATATAATATAAAAGAAAAAATGAAACACAGAGTATTTCAAACAGAACAACATTCCCTAAGCAGTGATGTTTTCTGTGCTCTAAAGGATCTGTTGCCGTCATGTCCACATTTTCAGATATGAACATTCCCTGCTAAGAAAAGAAACCCTACCACTTTCTTATCCCCCCAGCTTCAAGAGTATAGTTAGGGAATACCAACCTGAAAGGATATTGGATTTTCTTGGAATTAGAGGAGAGAGCTTTGGCAGATCTAGGGGGCTTCTAACCATGGGAATCAGAAAATAAGGGTATTTGGAAGAAAAAAACATAGGAAAAGGTCTACAGACCTAACACTACACTTGATGACTTCCATTCAGTCCATATCTTCGATCATAGTTCCCCTGATATACCTATCTAGATTGGTGATTTTGGCCATAAGTTTATAATAGCGAATGTTCAAATTTTAGAGTTTTTTCTTTTTCCCCTCAATACCTTGATATCATCTTACCAGGAAGCCTATTTTGCAGTCACTTTTAGGAATGTTCCCATTATACCAATAACCTCAATTTACTGTCTTCGGCTTTTTTGTCCAAAATACACAAATAACTTTTGCTTGTGTCGCCATTATGATGTGTCATTATGATGCAGACACTTTGGAACCAGCCTTACTGGGTTAAATCTTGGCTCTGCCATACTTGGACAAGTTATGTTACAATCCTCCCCAGCCTCCCTTCTGTTTCCTGAGCTATACATGGGACTAAATAATAGTACCTACTTTAAGTGGTTGTTGTATAGATTAAATGAATTCTCCTTGAATAGTGCCTGCCTTGGTCACAGTCCATATGCAATCAAAGAGAGTTATTTTTTTCTGTCCTCGCTGTATAGGGTTATACATATATAGTTTTATGCAAAAAATTTCTCCACCTTGTCTCAAAATCACATTATAAAAGTTTTATTTCTATCTCTTTTTTTAATCATTTGATTTAAAGTAGTATATGTTCTCTCTTGTTTAGTCATTTCTAGTCTGAAGAGTTAGTAACAACTGTATAAATATATGGTGGTTGTTTGTTTTGGGTTTGGGTTGAAGTTTAGTCAACTTAACAGTGTGAAAAAGGAATGACATCACCCGATATAGTAATAGATACCTCATTTCTATGATTTTGCTTTCCATGGTTTTACACATGGTCAACCATGGTCCAAAAATGGAAAAATCCAGAAATAAACAGTTTATAAGTTTTGTAATGAATGCCATTTTGAGTATCATGATAAAATCTCACACTAGGCCAGGTACTGTGACTCAAGCCTGTAATTACAGCACTTTGGGAGGTTGAGGCAAGAGGATTGCCTGAGCCCAGGAGTTCAAGACCCGCCTGGGCAACTTGGTGAGACCTCATCTCCACAATATATCAAAAAATTAGCCGGGCGTGGTAGCACACGCCTGTAGTTCTGACTACTTGGAAGGCTGAGGCAGAAGAATCACTTGAGCCCAGGGAATCAACACTATGATGGCAGTAAGCATGCCACTGCACTCCAGCCTGGGCGACAGAGTGAGACTCTGACTCAAAAAACAAACAAACAAAAAGTCTCATGCTAATCCTGCTCCATCCTGCCCAGGATGTGAATTATCCCTTTGTCCAGAGTGTCCATGCTGTACAATATGTGTATATAGGAAAAAACATAGTATACATAGGGTTTAGCACTGTATGTTTCAGGCATCCACAGGGGGACTTGGAGCAGATCCCCCTTGGAAAAAGAGAGACTACTATAATATATTGTGCTAATCTGAAGTTAGAAAGTCAAATAACCAACATAATAAAAGAACTTGCCTATGTAGTTCTCTTAAAACTCAATTTGAAGACCTGAAAGGAGATCTTCACTCTTCCCATTTCCCTAGTTAGGATTTTTTTAAAAAAAGGTAGATTGGGGTTGGGGTGTGGGGTTTTGTCCATTTGGAGGACTCTTCTTACTACCAGGTACACAGGAAGAAAGTTCTTGATAATCTTGTGGCAGTGTCAGAAGTCACTACCTTTCTGGTACCTGCAGGCTGCTCCTTGCTCCTGCCAGCAGCTAGGCTAGGAATCTGACTGCCTCAGACATTTTAAACAATTGTGGGCCAGGTTTTGTCCTCACAGTGAGGTTTGCAATTTCTTCTACCAGGGTTGGTGCATTACCTTTGGCTAATTATGTAGAACTCTGCAGTGTTCTGTTAAAAATAAATAGAGTCATAAATGGAGTCATAGTGTATTTGAAAGAACAGTCCCCAATTTTAGGAATTCTATACCAAAACCATCCAAGCCAATTGAAGTTGGTCTAAAGATAAGAAATCATATCTCCTGAGGATCACAAACCTTAAGCAAATACATTAAAAAGCAATATGCTGCTTTTGACATTTCGTGTTGTATATCATAATCTCTTAGTAGCCAGTGTTTCTTGAAAATGGTTGTAAACTACTAGAGAGCAAATATGAGAAAGTGTACAATGTTATAACTGAGCCCCTTCCGTCACCTCTCACCTGCTGTGCCTTTGTGGGGCAAAACTAAAATCTCAAACCGTTCACACTATTTCAGCAGGTACGAATGTACAGCTGTAGTGTGATGCTAAGTCATTATTGTATTAACTGTTATTACTTGTTTATTCTTATTTCACACTGAGAAATTTTTGACATTCAATTTCTAAAACTGATATTGTTTGTTGGTAAGTTCTAAACGTATTATTACATATTTTAAAATATTTTCCTCTGTGTTAGAAAATAAGAAAAAACTCAACACCGTTTTCCATGTGTTTTTAATTTTATCAGACTGTAGGAATTTTGGAAACTGCCTTTGCCTAGATGTTGGAAAAAAATATTTTTTCCAGAACAGCCAAGTCTTTCATACTTTAACTATTGGATCAGCTTCTTCTTGTGTAGAGTGTCTTTCTACAAAAGAAACAGTGGCAACTGTAGGATTTACATAAAACATTTGCAATCGGCCTTATTGAGCAAATTGGCTGCTTAGCAATAGAATGCAGAATTAAAAATAGGTGTGTGACTGACCAAACTGATTTCCTAAAGAGGAAATGGAGCCTGCTTGCTTCCTTGCTTTCCAAAGCCATTGTGTTGTATCATAAGAAAGATATATTTTACTGGAAAACTTCCTGATTTCCATTTTCTCTTTAGCATGAGCATCTGAGGAAATGGAAACTAAACTTTAAACCTAGAATACAGTATACATTTATCTTTTTACGAATGGTTTTGTGTCTATACATGGCCAAAGGTAGAGATATAAGTCAGATAACCCTAGAAAGCAAAGAGAAGTTTTTCCCACACACCCTGGGGACTTGTTACTAACCTAAAGTGGATGGCCCCCACCACTTAATTTCTTCGTACTTCTGAGCCAGACGGGTACCTGAAACATAGGCATTCAGAAGCAACAAAGGAGTCTCCTTAGCGAATCAAACTGCCCAAGGGAGAGATGCTACTTCCTCTCCCAGAAAGTATAGCTAGGAGATGATACTTTAAAAAATAAAACAAATCAAGAACAACACAAAGCAGTATATAATTAACTGTTGAGTTGTGTGGTACTCACCACAAATGCTATGGAGTCAGAGAGGTCTCTGTGAGCTGGCAAAATCGGTGCCTTTCCTGCAGGCCTGCATTTAATCTGGGCAGTGTCTTCATGTGAAATAGAAAAGGCCATCCTTTGAGTGTATGCAGTCTGTGTTGCCTGGACAGCAACCTGCAGCCTGGGGTGCAGTTCCCACTCTGCCCTTGGCTTAAGGCCTTGTGCAGAGAATAACCTGACGGCTGTATGAGGTGACCGCACTCACCTAGCTTCCTCCTCTGAGGCATCGCAGATTTAAGTATTGAGATGGACGTACGAGTAGCTCCCAGAAAGATTTGCATAGATCCCTGCATTGTACATTTTGGGGATACTTTTTAATTGAACCCTTCTTTGTCAGTGTTTATCTTCAAGTTCCTTCCTTTTGTTATTGTTTTTTTCAAAGTTGTCTTTCTAACCGTTTGCATTTTGATACCTCCAAATGTGCCTAGCACATGAGGTGCTCAGATAGATATTAAATCAAGTGTTTCGCACATAATAACCCATAAATGATGGACGAAATCGTGTTAAAAGAAGAAGGATAAGACTGGGAAATAAGCATTCAGTTAACTTTAACCAGCAGGAGGAGACATGATACCTACTTGTTTAATCATAGACCTTGAGTACTTCCAAGATTGATTTTAGGGGTTTCTTTAGTGCTTTTTCTAAATATACATTTAAATGTTAACTTTATAGATGCTGTGGTTTCTCACCCAGATAAAATGTTAGGCTACCACATGCTTTGATCCAGGCATCTACTGCCTGCATCTCCTCCAGGTGCACACATCAATTTCTTCCCAACCTGTAGTGTATCACTTCAGCGTAGTCCATGTAGTGCTATAGAGCAGGATAGCTAGTCTGTGTCATAACTTGCAAACCAAATCACTTTGCGAATAATGGAAGAAAGAGCTTTGTTACTGGACATCTGGATTTTTGGAACAGTCAATGTTCTGGTAGGTGAAGCGTAGCCTGGTTTTACTTTGTTCATTTTCCAGCTCCTCTCCATTATGAATCAGCAAGCAGGGAGCAAAAGACAGTTTCAATACAATGAGTAGAACACTTGTATGTGATGGGTACAGCATGGAGAACAGTAAGAATCATGAGACGTGCTTTTAATTAGCATGATTCTTGCTTTTAATTTTCTGCTAAATTTTCATTCAGATTTTTGTGCCCCGTATTGGAAAATAGAAAAGTACTGGAAATGCACACACACAAAAAAAGTGCTCTAAAGGCTGCCTGGGTGTCAGTTTAAATCTCTCCAAAGTACGTCTTTGACCTACATGTGCTATATCCTTAGAGTTACCCAGAGCAGAGGCACCTCAGGTGAGGGGAGCACGTGACACTAAGCCAGTGGGGGATTCTTCTGCAAGTTAATACATTCTGAGAGGGAGCTGGTGAGGGCAATTACATACAACTAATTTAGGTCACATGAGACTCTGACATTCGTAGAAAACGGAAGGGAAAGGATATAGATATGTAAAAGTGTTCATGCATACTTATTACCTCCAGCTCATCCATTTCCTTAAAGACTTGCTTTTGAGGGTAAGATTGCACAAAAGCAGAAACAGTATTTCTGTGATCAGATAAGAGATATTCTCTATATACCAGTTCCTGTCATATCACATGAGCATTTTTACAAGCAAAATAATATTAAGATCAAGATGTTTAGTGATTCTAGCAACAAGACCAAATATTAATACACGGAGTATGAAACATAATTCTAGCACATTGAAAGTGGGTGTCTTCTGATGCTTAGAATGTTGTCTGGTAGTTTTCCACTGTACTATATTTAACAGAGGCTTTTTATAATACAGTGATGCCAATTAATAATTTTTCCACTTCCCCAGTTACTGGCCAACATAGATACTATATCAGAACACGTTACCAGTGATATGAATGGTGACTTTATGCATGTCAGTGGAAATGGGTTCTCTTAATATATTGCTGAGACAGTACAGCTTTTTCACCAAAACGTAACTGGCTTTTGTCAACAGCATCTGTTGAGAACCCACCACATAAAAACCTTGGTATAAAAGAGTCATTAGGAGAATAAAAATAGGAGGCAAAACCTTTCCCCAGGTTCTTTGAGTTGGTGAAACATATACTTGTCTACTAGAACAATCTAATCTTTATGCTTGATCTCCAGACACATCTTCAGCAGACTTTCAGAATATTCTTCAGAGTTCACTCTCTAGAGCAGAATGTTTCATTTTTCCTCAGCTACTCCTACATCTTTAACCCAATTGGTAATCACTGTCTATAGTACACAGTGCAAACCTCCTGTCCCCTCACTACGGATTTCTAAATTTGGGGTGGCATGCTACTAGAATACCTAGGGTAGACTATTCAACTGAGTATGGTCCAAATGTTTTATCATGCACCCCATTGATAAAAATTATTTGGACTTTCATTAAAATTATACTTGACAAAAGTTTTGAGTCATTTGTGATATAAATGTTAATATTTTAAAAAATCTAAATTTTAATGCTTTAATTGATTAATTCTTTGTGACACATTAATTCAATTTTCTGGTTATAAGTTCAGGTTAAGTCTACTTTTTTAATGTCTCATAAATAAAAAGATATTATACATGATATATAGTTATAAATATAGTTTATGATGTATAGTTATAAATGGAAGGAACTGCATTATTGGCTGTGCTTGCTAAATCTTGGTACTCTTTTTCACTTTCATTCACTAATTATACAAAAGGTTTTAAATGAAATTTTGTTAGTAAATTTCTGTCTTTATTGCCAGTCAGCTGTGCTTTCAGGCTAGTTGAATCATGTATTATTCATGTTTAACAAACGGGTTAAAAACCTCAGTGAAACTCTTTCTTTAAAGAATTTTTTTCTCAAGTTTTAAAAGTTTACACATAGATCTTTTTTTGTAGTAAAACCTTAACGATAGTTTTGACAGCAAAATCACATTACAATGGCAACATTTCCAAATACTCATTTTCAAAATGCTCTTTCACTGTTTAAGCTTCCTAGCAATTGCTTTCTCATTCACTGTTAAAATGCTCTTTGGCCTTGAAGGGATAGATTAAATACATTTGTACAAAAAGCTTCGCAAGATAGACTTCTCCTTAAGCCACCTGTCATGATAAAACAACAACAAAAAAGGTCAGCATACTTGGAACACATAGTATTTTGTAAATAAAGATGTGCTCATTCAATTTTTGTAAGTAGTTTGTGTCCTATAACTAAGGAACCTCTGTGTCTTAAAAATGTTGGTGATTATTCCCCTTTGTATTATAAACTGTTGTCAAGAATCTGTTACTGAAGATAATAGAATCTGTAAATTACTTATCTGAGGAGATGTTAACAGAGATACTCAGTAAGGACTCCTCAGGAACCATCTGCCTTCCCTCAGGAGTTTTCTCTCAGGACTCCTGGACATGACACATAGCCATCAGACAAATCCCACTGCCATTGTTATTCCATGCATTATGGAAAAGCTTAGTATCTTTCTCATTTTCAGATTAAACACATAGGTTTTGATAGTTTCTTTCTGTGCCTCACAGATGTTTATTTGTCCCTCACTTTAGAGACCAAGACCTCCACCAGTGTAGACTGCCTGGGGAGCATTGGAAAGCCTTGGCCATTTCCCAGACCAACTAAATCGTAATCTCCAAGAGTAGGACCTAGCTATCAGTGTTTCTTAAAACTCCCCAGATAATGTGATGTTCAGTCAAGTTTGGGGAGTACCGATCATCACTTTTCTAAACTTAACTTGCCCATAGGTCACATGGGGATCTTGTTAACCGAGACTAGATCTCCATAGAGTAGATCTTTGAAAAGGCCCAAACGTCTGCATTTTGCATAAGCTCCCAGGTGATGCGGAGGCTGCTGGTGGGTGGACCACTTTGCGTCCAACAACTACATCAGCCTTCACTGCTGTTGTCTGATTCATTCTCTTGGGCTCTCACAGCTGCTGGTGGGCCATGGAGCTGCAGCTGTGTCGAGAGGAGCCACAAGCTCCAGTTATTGCTGCTTCATATCACAGGGAATTTTTCGTGAACAAAAAATAACACTTTTATCATCTGTGAAACCAAGGTAGTAGTTAGATGTGTTCTTGGCCTTTCTGCTTTATTTACTAAGGGAAACAGGGAATGTGAACTAAAGCTATTATGGAGAAGCCAGGAATTATAGAATGTTTACCTCAGAAAATTTCGAATCATAAGGATGGGATAGAGAGGAATAAAAAGGGTACATCATTGATAGCATTGGCAGGAATTTGTATTTTCTTTTTGTGTTCAACTCTGCTAGCAAATTCCCAGCAGCCTTTTAATGAGAATAGTAACTTTGAAGCAAAATTAACACATTTATGACTCCAAAGCATTATTTATATGCTCGGTTAGTATTCAGCCCCTACTATTGATAATACCATACCAGTGTTAAAATATTTTTAAAATTATAATATTATAGCTGCTAAATACTAAATGATAGTATTATAGTTCCTTGAGTGACCCCAGCAGTTCTGGTTCTGCCCCAGGTCAACCTAGCCTCTCTGTGATCCGGCACCTAAAAGGTTGATGGGAGACATGACAGGAAAAGTCCAGAGCTTTGCTCTGTTCTGTTTGTCAGTGCCCATGCCCTACCACTGGCTAAATATTTTAATTTCAACCCAGCCATGATTGAATGTGTAATCATAGGGACAAGGCATCTCAGCCATTATTGACTCCAATATTCTAGTTACAGGAGTCAGCCCTTAACATATAAAGGAGAAGAGACTGGTCTTAGATTATAGCAGAGGCCCACCAGGCCTCCCAACTTCCTGGGCAAGACTGCTTCCTCTGTACAATACTCATTATTATGTCATCTTTTTTTCAGTGTTTGATCACATTTCTGGACAGATGTATAAGAGAAGACAATTCAATTCCATTGTAGAAATACTTCTTGATTTAGCACTAGCATTGTGCTAGACTACAAGAAATAATTAGTCCCTGACCTAAAGTAATTTACAGCATTGTTGGAAATTCTATGTGTGCAAATGTGAAGCAGTTAAATCAGCAATGCCAGGCAATATATAGCTTGGTGCCAAACAAGTATGTTATGAAGACTGTAAATGGCCCAAGAAGGTAAGAATAATTGGGGAGGACTTAAACAGGAGGGTGGATAAAATCCTAGGAGGTATAGACCCCACAATACAGGGACCAGATCTACAGATTAGCATTCCTGTGCTGTGTTTACTGGATGTACCCTCAAGATTATTTCTGCTCGAAATTGTGGCAATATTGCTTGAAGTTTTCCTTTATACCAAAAAAATATTTTAAGTTTCTAAATAATTTATTCATCTTAAAATCTGGTATTAAGAAATGGAAAATAAAAGCAGAGAGCATTTTCATAGAATGATAATTGACCCAGATAAAGGATTCAGACATTTCTGTCTTTATGTGTGCCATTGTTTGTAACCTCATACCACCCCACTGACTCTCCCTCCACTTTCCCTTCTTTTTGTGTTCTCTCCTCTCAGCCTTCTTAGGTCGAAAGAGATAAATTTCTTCCCTTAAGTCATATTTCCTTAGCAAGAGATAGGTCTTTTTTGTTGTTGTTGTTGAGATGGAGTCTCACTCTGTTGCCCAGACTGGAGTGCAGTGGCACGTTTCTGGCCACTGCAGCCTCGACCTGCTGGGCTCTGGCAATCCTCTGCCTTCCAAGGAGTTGGAACTACAGGCGTGCGCTACCACGCCCAGCTAATTTTTGATTTATTGTAGAGATGAGGTCTCGCCAAGTTGCCCAGGTAGGTCTCGAACTTGCGGGCTCAGGCAGTCCCCACATGCCGCAGCCTCCCAAAGTGCTGGGATTACAGGCTGAGCCAACGAGCCCGGCCAAGAGATAGGTTTTATAAAAATGTCAATGATCTAGAAAGATTGATATTTTCTACCAGCAAGTAAAGGAAATTTTAAAATATTTGAAATGTTTTTAAGTGGTGCCAGTAGGAACTAGAGAAGGGAAAGTCATAGTCATTTTGTACTGTCCAGTACACTCCTTGTTGGCAAACACAGAAGAGGTTAGTGAGAGGTTTTCTTCCTTCTGAAAGACAGTTTCTATATAGGTTCCTTGGAGTGAAGATCAGAATGTTATCAGACGCTGACTGTAGCTCAGATGACACAGTAAAAAGGAAGTAGGAGCTAAATTTAGAAATTACATGAAAGTCTTTCAAAAATAGATATATTGCTAAGAACACATAAAAGAGGCAATATGCATTTTTATCTTCCTAAAAAAGCAATGCAAGTTGCTAAGTTCTTTTGAGTTATTTAAAGATAGATTTGGTTTGATTTCATGATCAGTGCTACATTACCAATCACTTTAGCTTTTCATGGGAAGCTCATCAGAATTTGAGAAAGAACCCATGTGGAAATATAATATCTAGTAAAGACTTTATGCACATCTAGTTCAGTATCTTAGTAAAGGTTTTAATCAGATTGTAGCCTTTGCATGGTTTGAAAAAAACACCGAATGAATACAGTATAATGAAATTGGGCTTTTCTGTTGAGAAAAAAAATCTTTTATATGTCACTTAAAGTCAACATGCTACTAATTGAAAGACAATTATGACCTGTCGTCACTACTATTTTATTATTTTTATATATAACCCATAACTGAGAATTTAAAACAGCATTTCCTTAAGATATAAAACTGGTAGTACAATGGCATGTTGGTAGAAACCATAGAAATTATTCTGTAATTTTTGGAACAGATCTGTGAAAGGTGATACCCTCAAAAGGACTGGTTCACTGAATACAGAAAAGGGGTTAGGTGAAGACATTTGACCATCATTCCTCTTGCTTTTGCAAGCAAGAATGTTTTTCTTTTAAAGATGTGGGGTACAATTCAGGGTTAGATATACAAATGTTCATTATGCAGGTACCCTTGTTGATGAGGTGTAAGAATATCTTTCACTTTCATAAAAATTGATGTTCTCTCTCATTTTTGGCAATAGTGACGACCAGTTGGTGGCCTACTCTAGCTACAACCGTTTTGTTCTCTTGGAATATGGGTGTTGCTGGGTCTTCCAATCTATCAAGAGAAGCGGCTGTTTTGGGGTGGGAGGGTTGTTGTTTTTGTTTTTTTCTGCTCCCTCCCCATCCCTGTCCCAACAGTTGTTGTTTTTAATATGAAATCTCTCACCTTCAGAGATTGACTTTGTTTTTTAATTGTGCTATACCAAGGAGTTGTACAAACCATTATCTAGGCTTCTAGAGTCCCCTCGTCCAAGCCTTCCCTTTGCATAGGTTGATCATAAGTCCCAGTTTGCCTGAGATACTTGTTGTCTCAGCATCCCACCAGTTTAGCATTTGTCCCAGTTTTTCTTTTTTAATGAAATATTCTTCTTAATAACTCCTTTAAAATAAGCCAGGTTGGATTGGATAGATCTTCACTTTGTATTTCCAGATTTTGCCAATGCAGTTCAACAGATTTCTTACTTTAACACTTGATTAAATCTGAAACATGTTCCAGTTATTTTCCACATCCTTTCCAGATGCATTGTAACTGCTTCTCTCTTTCAAAGACAACTCGTGGGCAATCCCGCTTATGGAGTAGGCTCAGACCGTAGTGAGCAGAGACGGCCAGTCCCTTCCCGTCTCAAAGATGGGAGAGAAGCATGTGGTGCTGCGGCCCCTTTACCATATATTTGTATCAGCCATTCATTCTGTGGTCTGGTCTGTGGGCTGCCAGGTCCACTAAGACACCACACCGTCGGTGAGCAGGATCAGTGGGAAGTTGCTGGGTGTATGTGAAATGTGTATGGAAAATCAAGGCCGAAACAGTCTTACCATGGTGGTATGAAAGCTTTTGCTTCAATAGTTTTACATTGTTTGGTGTAAATCTAACTTTTTTATTGTTTGATAATGCTTTTATTTTTCAACAAATTCTTTTAGCCATAATAAGCTTTTTTTAAAAAAAAAAGCCTGAACATGAATGTATAACAAAAAATTAAATAATGAATTTTGAATTTTTTATTTCTCAAATCTGTGTAACTCATATAAAATTACTCATCGATACTTAACATCCATTGTAGCCATAGTGATGTATCATCAACCCACACAAAATTTGAAGAACACAACTCTTCTGAAAGAGTATCAGCATCTGTTTCAAAAGTGAGCTGTTATTTTTAGAAAACCATGCCCAAAGATGACATTTTAGCATGTGCAGCTACAGAAATGCATTTATATTGCTCTACGAAGCAAGACTTTTCATTTAGATCAAGTTACTTTCCTTACAAGTTAATTTACCCACTTTTTAGTCCAGTTTTGCTTAAGCATGTACAAAAAATGAAATAGCAACTCATCTGTTATTAGTAGAAGAAAAACTTTGCAAATAATTAATAGTTTGATTTTTCTCCCCCATTAATTCATGGAATCAAGGTGAAACTTTTGTAAGTTCATGCTAATAAAGTGAAATATCTTAACACATTTTTAAGTGCTGTAGCAAATGTTTTTGCATCTTTAAAAATTTTAAAAGTCAGTGTTCAATATGCTGTAGTAATAATGAATATATTGGTGGAACATAATGTCATGGTAAATACTTTATGTATTAAATTAATAAGTCTGTGGACTGGAAATGTACTTGAAATTAGTTATGGATCACATGTAAGTTACAATTGGGTTCACACAAGCTGCAATAATCTGCCAATTATGAGTTTCATCTCCTAAAAGTATTTGTAAAAGAATAGTATTCTGTATTAATACAAAAAGATAGGTCCTCATAATAGAGTAAGATTACCTTCCATCCAGCAGAGTTGTTCTGAGCTTACCAAGTACCTCAGCCTCCAAAGAGAGAATATTTCTGAATTTAAAATATTAATGTCTACAGAGAAGGGCCCAATTGAAAATGTTAACAATTTCAAATTTATTAACCTTAAAACGGTTAAGAGAATTTTTAAGACTTTTGCAGATGATTTTTTTGAAATAATTAAATATATAAATATATAATATGTCAATTTAAAAAATACAGTTCTCTTAAAAATGTCTGAGACATGATATTAGAAATAGTTATGGCTAAGAACATCACTAAACTATATGAAGGTACCAAGAAAACTATCTCTGCTCATTCTTTGAAACTTTAATTTGCATTGATATATAAAAGTATTCTTTTCTAGAAAGAATTTTCTGTTTGAAAATAGTATTTTTAAAAATACACAGATTTCTTTGAATAGCACTAATGTAATTTGATTTACTGACCAACAAACAAATATTTTAAAGATATATAACTGTTTCAGTAGTACTTTTCATACTCAAAGGTGTATGTCATGGTATAGGCTGAAAATTGTATCATCATACTCTCAATAGAAAGCTACCAGTTTCTCAACACTGGTCCAAGTAAATTACAATTGCTTCCTACCTATAATACTCCTGAAACTGGGTCCTTGTTTAAAGTGGCAAATTGTGTAACTTACTACAGATATTTACAAAAAGCACATGCTTGGTAGAATGTGGGTTCTTTTCCTTCTCTTCTTCCTACTCAGATTTTACATGTTTCATTACTCTTTTTCTTAGAACAAAGAAGTATCATTGCTGTCGTTTCTTTTTGTATTTTCGTTAATGGAACTGTTTCTTGCTCTCTGAGTTAAAGGGGCATTTAAACAAGGTATTCTAAAAGCTCCTTTTCTTTCCCAAGATTCTGGGAAAGTGAGCTGTTTCTTGAATGTCTGAATCTGCAGTGGTCAGGTTTCACATGGGATATTCCAGAAAGATGATATTCCCTGAGCAGGACTGAGGAATTCTCAGGAGCCTCCCTTCATTAGAGATCTTGGTCTTTTTACGTTTTTTAGCTTTGTCTGTAAGTCTGCCAAGCTGAACAGGGGAATCTTCTTTATCTGTTTTTCCTATAGTCAAACGAAATGAATTCCAAACCAGCAGTAGCAACACACTCCTCTAGTTAATAAAATTGTAGGACCACAGACGTTGCAAAAGGCTAAAATGATTAGTTTTGTGTTTTTTTTTTGAGACATAATAACAGGAAATGAGCCACATACAGTATGTGATCTCAAAAATGAAGATGATATGAATCTATAAAGCAGTCACTTACCTATTAAGCCAGAGGGAGGGAGAGTCAGTCAATGAGTCTTTTTGTTTGTGTAAAATCAACCCCAAGTTGGTTGTTGGGGGTCTCGGTCTCAAGTTAGTGTTTTCAAAGTATGATTCATTAAAACACCACTCCCTGCAGTGGACTGATGGGAAAAAAAGCTCTCATGTTCAAACGAGTTTGGAAAATGCAGTAATATCTCCAACCCTAAGCTCATGGATATTACAACATCCAAGTTATGCAGTACAGGCCTTATTTGACTTTTTATAACCATCATTCTCCACATTTGTCTGACTTTGACTTTGAAACCCATTTGTCAGATTAATAACTATTAAAATCCCGATTAACTAATGTTCCTCAAATATTCTTTGAAATTAGCCATACCCTAATTATTCTCATTTTTAATGAACATGCATATCTTTAAAAGAACCCCTCTTTCCAATATTTTCTTCATCACTGTGAATTTGTGTAAACTGAAAAAAAACTGGTTTTTTGGTAGTATTCACCATCCATTCTGTGGTATTGCCATCAAAACCATGAAGGTAACAAGGTTACCTGCATAATGAACATTTGTATACCTAACCCTGAATTGTACCACACGTCTTTAAAATAAAAAATTAAAAGAAGAAAACCATGAAGGTAATACATAGCACTTCAAAGACTATAAAATTTTTTGTTGAACCCCAGATTTTACAGGCCCGAGAGCAAGATTCGTTGTAATGGAATCATGTAATTACATCAGTCAGCGCACTCTTTTGCAACTGCCTCGGTGTATGTAACACCATGCTGCATCAAGCGTGCGACCTACAATGTCATTGAGAATGATAATTATAACATGGTAGACAAACGTGAGCAAGGAAAATGACAATCAGATCACTAGATAGAAGAATACTTACACGGAAAATTGTAGTCGTAGAGCCAAGAAAGAGATCGAGATTTTTGAAAAGAAAAATAATGTTTTAGACAAGGAAGAAAGAAGCATTTCCTCTACCCAAGAAGGAATTTATTCTATGTTAGAATAAACTCACATAACCTATAGGGAAGCTGAACCAAAAGAAGAAATACATTTCTAGCAAATGTTTTTTTTTAAAGGCCGTATGCCAGCCGGGCTCGGTGGCTCGGCCTGTGATCCCGCGCCTTTGGGAGGCTGAGGTGAGTGGATTGCCTGAGCCCGCGGGTTCGAGACCCGCCTGGGCAACTTGGCGAGTGAGATTTCATCTCTACAATAAATTTTAAAAAATTTCTTTTCTTTCTTTTTTATTATCAATT